>JAAAKL020003867.1:0-22126 GCA_010016065.2 Carybdea cf. marsupialis auct. non (Linnaeus, 1758) | reverse complement strand
TACACTACACTACACTACACTACACTACACTACACTACACTACACTACACTACACTACACTACACTACACTACACTAGGTAAGGCTACACTACACTACACTAGGTAAGGCTACACTACACTGCACTACACAACTCGTAGTCAAGAAGTTGTAAATGTGAAGCTGTCAAGTGCAACACGTTCTTAGATAGAGTTAACGGATGTTTCGCCAGGGAAAATATACCTTCAGGTAAATGTGGTTCGCGTGTCGATCAGAGCTACATTGATAATGGAGCCAACCAGGAAGATACTGTTAAAATCGGTCTTTTAATATCTTCTACTAGATCAACTTAATGATTATGTAGAGAGATTTACGTCTTGTTTGTGTAGTGCAATAGTGAGATTGAGTGTGTTTTCGGATACACTGTAAAGTCACTAAATGTCGATCCATGCAAATAGTTTCTTAATCTACGTTTATTGCTTTTGATCCAGTAGTAGCTGCTATAGAAAGTAACGTATTCTTATATACTTTCCCTTTAGGTACATCTGCTGGACTTCCCAAATATTGTCATCAAGGGAAGCGAGTTACAACTTCCATTTCAAGCATGCTTAAAGGTATTAAGATAGTGATAAGTATCATTACGTAATGACAATTAGAAACTTACTGTGCGTGCTCTGTTAAGAGTGCGGCACATTTCAACAGGTATTGTTGTTGTTGTTCAAAACTGCCGCATGTAGTTGCTGACCCAGATAATATTGTGAAAGTGAGGCTCATACATCTTACTCTAAGTGGAACGTTGTTGTCATACAGTACATTGATACCTTAAGGAGGTCGCCGTACAGGTAGTTCGGGTACTGCGCAAGTCTATGTTGCGAAGAATAGATCATGAGCTTAAAACGGTTGGATAACGAAACTATGGTGCTTTGTCCAGGCAAAAACCTTGGCTGTCAAAGAAATGGCGATATGCTGCAACACATTCACACACAGTTAACATCATTAGACTTCTTGATCAACACTCGCATAAGATAGCAACATTGAGTTTGTAAAAAGTAGGATTGATGCTTGATTAAATTTGCTTGCCTAGATGTATGAGGCTGGATGAGCAGCAGCATTAAGAGATAATGTGCCATATATTGTTTCCAACAACTGCAACTTACTGAAGCACCTTAAGTTGTATACATCCCTAAAGACAGGTAAGTAAATTTGGAAGTGCCATGAAGCATGCAGAAAGAATATTCGTAATTCCCGACAGTTATGCCCAAAATCAAGTATGGTGTAAACATGAAAATTCTTAAGTCGTTATAATAATCGAATTTACTTAAACTACTTGCCTTCGGTTACATCCATTTCCTATGGGCTTTAAGGCCACTAACGCTTTGGGCAATGAAGAGGCAAACAGCTGTGTAACCGTCAAGAGCAGTAGTATCCACGGATGTTAATATGGTACAGATCTCTCAATTTCTCGAATGTGTTTTCGTTTGCTTGAAACAAGGTTTCTTCATAAACGCTATTGCTGACGTCATCTATCTTGCTCCCGTTAGGTCGAGAAACTTGGGGACCTGATTCTGAAAGCCACTGAACCGCAGATGGTTTTGTTTAATCTGTACGATGATTGGCTAAAGTCCATTTCGTCATACACTGCGTTTTCACGACTTATACTGATCCTTCGAGCATTGCATGTTAACACCGATCGAACCAAAGTTATTTTGAAGCCAGACAAGACCACACTGACGGAGCCGCATCACATATGGCCAACTTTAACAGATGAGGAGTGGGTGCGAGTGGAGGTAAGAAGAACATTATCTAGCACTATGTACGTATCAGTCCTACACTCTTGTTGGGTAGGAGAGCAGTGCTTTTGCGTTAAATGGAAAGGTGGTATAGAATAGTGGTCAACAGCCTTTGAACCATATCGCATACTTTTGTTGTTGAACGTTGATAGCAAAGGTCGAAGTCGTTCGATTGTTTTTAAGATGACAAGATATTTCGTATTCATCAAGACTTGTGAAGCCAAGTAGTTAAATGCTCTATATGACTGTAACATTTTTTTTTAAAAGCCAGAAGAAGAGAAATCAAATAAGACGTGTATTATACCTATCAAATGTGATGCAGCCCATTCGTTGCCCCTGTCGTCAGCCCCACTCCATTATTTTTTGGGATTGGTGTGGTGAAGCCCAAGTAGTGCAAGTGGCTTTCTAAAATTACGGTAGCAAAGATCAAGGTACGTTGAATGTCGCCAATGCTTAGATCAATGATACAATTTTACGTCGTCTACTCATTGCCCACGGTGTACTTTGTGCCAACCCAATTTCTTTAATTACCCACGACGTGGTGATACTTCTTCCACGTCGCCAATCACCGTTATATACTGTACAACGCGAAAAAATTGCAATAATAAGAAATGTACACGGTTGTACACAGGGGCAAGAAATTTAACCTTTTAGTTGTGGTGCCTTTCTGTTGTTATCATTTCATATGCAATGACATCTATCAATATTTTAAATGCACACTCAACTTTTCATTTTAGGTTGCCTTGAAAGATTTGATTTTGGCAGATTATGGAAAGAAGAACAAGTAAGAAACTCTTAAATCTGTACTAGTTATACACTTCATGAGCATTAATGTATAAAAGAGTGTTGTTTTGCAATAGTTACTTACAGTTGGCAGAGTAGTTAACGAGTGCTCCAGTTAGCTTATTAGTCATAAATCGGTTCTAACTCTCTTCAGCTCATAGAACGCCAGTTATTCATCTTATCCGCAGTAGATAAATTAAGTCGAACAGAATGTGACGTAAGGTGCTGTAACATCGCTTTTTATCTGCCGTCGTTTATCAGTAAGTCGTTGTGACACGAGGACATGCAGTTGCCGCATTGTGTTTGAAAGTGGAATATAAAAAAGGGGAGGAGAATAAAATGGTTATAAAATAGTTATTTTACGTGATTATTTTGCATTCCATATTGTCAATACGTGTCATAGAACTTTTCGGAACTAATGAGTTCCTTGAACCATGACCAGACTTGTCCGATGAAGAATTCTTTCGTTACTTAAACATCGATATGGCTCTATCAAAAAGCTTTCTGGAATTTAACTCATGGGTTATTTCACGAAGCATAAAGTTATAGCATCACTGGCCCATCTGAACTAAAGATGTATTTATGCATTTTTATTTTGTTTATGTTAAGACCGGGAGTGCGCGCATCAAGGACGCTCAACTTTCACTGGCTCTGCTGCATTTACCGTTTGTTCCTCATGCACAAGGTTTTTTCTCTGTCGCGACGTCTTAATATTAGGTAGCAATATACATGTTTGCTAGTGACATTGAACCTTTGGTTTATTTTCACTTTCTATAACGCACTTCTCTTGATTTCCCAATGAACAGTGTAAATGTTGCATCTCTGACTCAGTCCGAAATTCGGGACATTATTCTCGGTATGGAAATCTCTGCTCCATCACAACAACGGCAGCAGATCGCTGAAATTGAGAAGCAGACCAAGGATCAATCACAGCTCACCGCGACGACAACGCGAACAACGAATATCCATGGAGACGAAATCATCGTGTCCACGACCAGCAATTACGAGAGGCAAACCTTTGCGTCCAAGACGGAATGGCGAGTCCGTGCAATTTCAGCTACAAATCTGCATCTGCGAACAAACCATATCTACGTATCATCGGATGATATCAAAGAGACTGGATTTACGTACATTTTACCTAAGAATGTTCTGAAGAAGTTCATAGTTATATCGGATCTACGTACGCAGGTAAGTTGCGCATGCACGTGTTTCCGTGAAACAGCATTTCTGCCCTTTTTAGTGGACATTGTCTATTTGGTGAAGCTTGCCATACCATACACTTAATTCATGGGAGTTTAAAGCTAACCAATGTATATAAAATTTGACTCATTATTGCCCTATTTAGTTAGTAAATGTAAGTATGTGTAATCGAAAGAACTGAATATCTGATGACGTCATATGTTAGTTAGTTTCTTAGTTTAATTTCTTTGTTCTTTTGTCTTCCGTTAATTTGATCCGCCGATGTTCGTAGAAGGTGTTATGAAAAATTTGAGGTAAGCTCCCGATGTACATCGAATGGTACTGTGCACTGAATTCAGTCGGCTGAGACCCCATGACTGAACCTTACTGGTCCTTGAATGCTCAAGAAAAATCAAATAAACAATTTCAAACGTCGTTAAATTAGTTTGCTGCAGATACGAAGAGATGGCCCTAGTCGAGGAAGTAGTTATTTCTGGGTACTGTAGTGTCAGCTGATTTTCATTATTAGCTAGAAATTTTGATTGTCAGTGCAATGGCCTATTTGATTCTTTGAGATATTCTTTTACTACTCAGTGATCGTGCTTATTTGATCTTGTGATTGACACTCCTCTCAACAGATTGCCGGTTACTTGTATGGAGTGAGCCCTACTGATAACCCACAAGTCAAGGAGATTAGAAGTATCGTCCTGGTACCTCAATGGGGTACACACCAGACTGTGCATTTACCAAACCAACTACCACAACATGATTACCTTAAGGTAAACCACATTCATATTTTGTTTTTTGATGCGAAATCCAAGATGGGGATTCTAACAGAGTAGCCTCTACATTGCTTGCATTTCAATAATACCTACATTGCATGATGGGAAATATTTAGTCAAGGCAAGGGATTAGCAACCAGTTACGTCTATATTAGTTTCCGTTTGACAGTCGCAGGTGGCGGACTGTCTTTGTGCCTAATTGGTTACGCATGGCCTTCTGAAAGACGTGAAAGATCTACCGGTTTGAAGCATGCGGGGTAGTTGCAACGGTTTTGCGTTTTTGAATTGTATGCGGTTTATAATCGGAAGTCAGCCACGTCGTTTGTGCGCAATATGTCCAAGTTTCCCTAATACATCCTTTAATATGTTATATCTTGATTTCACCCCCACAGGATCTGGAACCGCTGGGATGGGTTCACACGCAACCCAACGAACTACCACAGCTGTCTCCGCAAGATGTAACAACTCACGCTAAAATCATGGCTGACAACCCCTCATGGGATGGCGAAAAGACTATTGTCATTACATGCAGGTACATATATTGCAACCGTAAGAAAGTAACCGTTTTGTGAATCATTAAATGTTTTGGAAGCTGAGTTTGCAATTTTTTTTGTTCCTATTCATGTTATATTGCATTTTTAAAGTTGGCATTGTATGAACCTTAGCTTAATGAAACACTTAAATGTAATGCTACAGCAATGTCAGCGAGGAGAATTGTTTAATCAAGTTCATTTTGAAGGTGGTTGGTTGCGTTAGCTGCAGGTACTGATTTAACAAATTCGTAAAGGATACCCAAAAGATGGCTCGAGTAGTATCTAGTTTTTACTTTTTGTTAGTGTTTTGATGTAGCTTGCTATAAACATCCGAAAGTTTTGAGAGTATCGTCGCTAAGATATTTGTATTAATCCTCTGTGTTATTTTCTTTCCCTAATAGTTTTACTCCAGGATCTTGTTCATTAACTGCTTATAAATTGACACCATCTGGGTATGACTGGGGTCGTAACAACAAAGACACTGGAAGCAATCCACGTGGCTATCTTCCATCACACTACGAAAAAGTCCAGATGCTTCTTTCTGATCGTTTTCTGGGTTTCTTTATGGTGCCTGTGCAAGGATCTTGGAACTACAATTTCATGGGTAAGAAATCGCATTTATGTCTCTTGTCTTTTTACTATGTGTGAAATTCCGCCAGCTTGCTATCCAATGCAAATACTGTCAGTTAGTGAGGGAAAAGTTACGCGTTTGCAGGATAAAGAGGGGACATTGCTGACCATGAACTTAACAAATTGGCGTATCGGCCTTGTGATGCACTTATGACCGTAAATTTGGTATATGATATTCCAAAGGTTGGAACAGGGATGTCCGAGCAGGGAGAAGTGCCGACCTATGTACTAATTTTAATAATCTACTTGTCCGAAGCATTTTTTGCAACTTTTTAAGCGCGCTGGGTAGTAAGTAACTTCGTGGAAGTGATGTATGCGCAAGATTCAGTCTTTACACATTGATTTAGTTCAGTTTTGGACGGAAAGAAAGATTGATGAGTATTGTAGTAATTTGTTAATTTGGTGCTGCGTCATCCTATTAAGTTTGTTTTTAGTAAGAAACATAAGTACAAGCGCGCGTCACTACCTGTTGTCAAAGTTGCTGATTTGAATTCATATGTTTTAAGGTATGACTGTGAGAGTAACCGTTACGGTTCCAATGCCAAGGTGGTCGTAACTGCCCTGAATATCCCACCTCTTCATCCCTAGATATTCCTTTTCAGAAATTTTGTAAATGTTTCTTGTCCCTTCACATTTGACCAATTTCATTTTCATATTTCTTACAAACGTGTTCTTGATGTTATCAAACGTTCATCGCTCCAGCTTTGCATACATATTATCAGATTAGCCTATTGTAGACTGTACAGTCATTTCTGTTCAAAGTGTAAAAAGGAAATGATAACGCCAGAAATACACATTCCTTTGATCACCAGGATAAAAATTGTACAAATTTTTTGTCGACGACGTTATTGTGCGATGGTGGATTGATATTTTACGCCTAGAGCCCCGATATCTAATCCGAGTTTCTCCCTCCCCCTTTAAAGTGGGAAATTCAACCGTCCGTAGAATTTTTTGTTGACGCTTAGGTCTTGTACCTTTGATGATACAATGCCTCGGTGCGTATTTCCTCTTGCAGTTATTATTTGGAATTAGTAATCAGTGGAATTTTCTTCTCTGCTCTGTAGGTGTACGCCATTCAGCCAATATGCGATACGAACTACAGCTGGCTAACCCAAAAGAGTTCTATCACGAAGTCCACAGACCGTCTCATTTCCTGAACTTTAGTAATATCGAGGAGAGCGAGCAAGTTGCAGACCGTGAAGACTTCTTCGATTGAAAAGTCGAGTCACCTTTACGGTCACATCGCAAGAATCAACCATTACTCATGAAAGTTGATCCGGAAAATCTTTCTATCCGAATGTAACCGGATTTCCTGGGCTAGCACAGCCATAATACTTTTTATCGTCATCTTGCCGGGAAGACATCACTGGTTTACGTACCGCTTGATTGATATATATATCAGATTCATCAATTTTTGGTGCACATGGCATGGACCAAATAGGAAATGCGTGCGTATATAGAGCGGAAAGCTGCTGTCATTGGAAGACAGATTTCTCCGCTGTCATTGTCTGTTTTCAGACGGTTCTGTGGAAAGTCAGTGAAAAAAAACCCAAGAAGAGAGGCGTTTGAAAGCTAAGAAGTAGAACATTACAGATATCAAGTATTGCCTCCGGTTGTTTTCAGTTTTCTGATCATCAAATACTTATACCTCCTTTCGGGTGTCTTTCGGACAGTCTTGAGTTTAGTTAAGGAATTAGTTTTTAGTTGAGTATTAGAAGAAGAGAAAGGGAGTACTTAGGGTGTTTTGATAGTTTCCAATGCTGTCATTTAGGGATAGTAGCTTTGTAACGATTACCACTGAACTGTTATAAGAGTTGTATCAGCAAGCAGGATTGGTTTTTAAGTAATGTCATCCTTTTCACCAAGGACCGCAGAAGTGTAGCAGTATTTGTGAAAGACAACTATAGTATTTATCAAAACTGAGAGCGTCACTGTTCCTTTGTCTGTCTGTGCATAAATTTGAGCTGATTACGACCATCAGCCGATTTTTATCTTCCAAATGTATAGGCGCCAAATTGCCTCAAGTGTCATACACGACGTTTGAACAAGGTTCGGAATTTTGTATCCTCTCCCCCTTTATCAGTAGTTTTCCAAGTCCTCAATTACTCCCCTCACACACAGACATGCACGCGCACAGAGGCACATCACACAAATACGGAACTTACGGTGTATTTTCCTATTGAAGAGGAAATTAACGACAGCTACACAAAAGTTTTACAACGATACTGATTCCCGCTACGTCTTCGCAATCCTTGGTTGGGTGATTTTGCAGCGGTCTCCAGTGATGGCCTTCGGAGCTGCGAGTAGTTCCACAGGTTATAAAGCATCGTTTAGACCTTTTGAACTATCAGAGTGCCATCTGCAGTTTCGAGGTGTAATAGCTTCCGATTGCTTATGTCAAGGATGATATAAAATTGAGCATTCAGTGCCTTCTCTGCATTTAGTGGCGAAAACATAATTCATAAATCAAGCTCAACAGCGTATTTGGTATTCAACGTCACTGAGTATGTACTGGCACAGGTTTGCAAAGTATGAAAGCGCTTGCCAGTTGTATTTTTACTACAGTGATTTACGTAAGTGATCATCAAGATATTTGCCCGAATATTTGGTTCTCGCCAGGTACTTTCCAATCGATCATAGAGATATCGTGGAATACAAATTCTTGCCCTGATCCCATATTGGATATCAATATCTTCTTCGAAATTACAATATAGCTCATGCAAAATATTGCTAGTGCTTATTACAACCATTACGGATCGTGCTCCGTACTTGGGAACATTGTCTTTCTGAGTCCCCAACACTGCGGATTTGAATACTTGAATTTCATCGTCTTGTGAATGGTTTATATTTGTACTCACGCAGTACATCCGCTGCCTCCCTGTTTCTGCTGCGCCGTGGGTTTATTTCTTAACTTTCTTTACTACTGAGGGAAGGCAACGGCAAGCACAAACGGATACGTATCAAGCATTAGAGGATATCGACGATAGCGGTCTCCTATAGATGATAAATAGATATGCCTAATGATAACTTAATATAGTACACACGACAAAAGAAAGATGATTATGATTATCTGGGTATCAATTTCCATATTGCTACTTTTTCATTACACATTCCACATTAATGCCACGAGTATCGTCATTATAAAAGAAGTGTACATTTGGCGAACTCCATTACAAACATCACAGGATACCATAGTTAGGCACTGTGAATAAAATAAATTACGAGTAAGAACTAGCACTAACATAAGACTCGTTCTTTATGATTTGGCTTTCGACTTTTGCTTCGTTCTGTCGCCAATTCTGTATTTCTCTAACAATTCTGCTTGGGCTTGTGGTGAAGCCGTATCGTACTTCTTAAATTCCATGCTGTATTCGCCTTTACCCTGAAGGGAGCAGAGTATAAATAACAATTTACACAATACAGATGGGACGTTGAAACAGACGCCAATGACGAACGAAAACGTGTAATTATCTACTGTCACTTGAATTATCTACTGTCACTCTTTAAGATGGTGAGACCGGCACTTTTTGAACATCAAATAAACGTTGGCGACGTTAAGTAGACGTTGACTCTTCTTCGTAAGAGCAGCATATAAGCAAACAAAAAAATACATGCTGTCTTAAAACTTTGAAGCGGTTAACCCGTTTCTCTGTGCTGAAATTTACACCACGGTCGTCATCCTGTTCCCCTACGGTCTCGAGAATAAGCCACTTTACGTTAATCAGACCCTCTACTTAGTAGCGAGCCCAGTAAAGCATCCAGGATTTCTTAAGGGCAAGAAGACCAAATTTTAAAATGTTTTGAAATGCCGCTTTATGTGGTGTATTTAGGGCATGTTATGTGTCACAACATTGGGCATCTTTTAATATTCCGAGTGGGCACGACATAATGCGTACCCATTAATACGCTCCATACTCGGACGGAAGCCCATAATTATTTTTAAGTGGTGAAAGGCCTAACATATACTGTTCGTTAACGAAGGAATGGGGAAGAAAAGATACCAAAAACAAGATCAAAAAAGCTTTCGTGCAGATGGGGGATACCATCCAACTAAATCGGAGATCGACATAGTTTTTAAAAGTTACCTGCGTTAACGACCTCAGCTCCGTTGCAAATCCAAACATATCATTTAACGGGACCTATGAAGTGAGATAAAAAACACCGAATGTAAAGTCGAGGAGGATGACGCTATAGAGAAAATAAAATGTTACAACCGGGATATGTTTCTCTATCGAATAGACCATGTATCATTTTACATGTGTCCATTTGTGTAAGTTGATTACTTAAAAGACATAGTATCGTTCCATTCTGTCTCTTAGGCCCTAGGAATTAAATAATCGTTACGTAATGCTGATTGATGTTTCACCCATAACGTCCTTATTACAGAAGCCAAATCAGCGTGGGAGTGAGGATAAAACCCGCAAAATGACGAGAAACAATGATGTGCAATTAAGAAGTTTTCACTTGTATGTTTTTCTACATAAAGTTATGTTAAAGAAATATATTTTCCTAAATTTCCTGTCTACATTTTCCGCTTGGAAAATTACAACCACAACGATCTCCCATTTTTCAACCCACCCAGTTCATTACAGGCATAATTTAGCATTCACAAACCAAACCCACCACGTCCCAGTTCTGGTTCTTCGGGATTTTTTAACTAGGCTGAAACCTAGTATAGGCGTGTAAAATGAAAGAAACTTCAGAGCGTAATGCTGTCAATTTGAGAAAGTCGGTTTGCATGCAGAATGATGTTCTATAGTCTAATAACATAAAATGAATGATAGACTCAAAAAATGAAAAGATTACATTAATGCGTCTTAATCAATCAAATCAAATTGTTCAACTGCTTTCAAAAAAGTCTTAATACAAATTCAATGTTTATTCTCTACACAATCAGGCTGCATATACGCCCGACAAGATACTGCCAGTCTCAAAACGCTTTGCAACTTTCAATGCGCTTTGCACAAAATGATGGGTCGGATTGGGGCAGAGGGGCTGTGCTCCAAACATTGCGCAGAATGCCAAACATTGCGCAGAATGCCAAACATTGCGCAGAATGCCAAACATGACGCTGAATGCCGATGTCCGAGCGGTGAATGATTAGCGACTTAATGTGGCGACTAGAGAAATTGCGCATGTTTATCGGCGGAGTTCACGAACTCAGTTGATAGAGCGCACGCTGCCAACGCATTTGTCACAGGTTCGAATCCCGTCAGTGACATAATTTTGTATTTCTCTAGTATCTTTTCAAAGTTCTTTCGTGGTGTAACATCTCTGTATTGCTGACTAGGAAACTTAATGCCTCAAAAGATTATTCCCAACCACGGCTCAAATTCATCGGCATTGCGATTACAACATTAAAGACAAAAACAGCACAATACATATCTTATCATATATTGATAAAAGGTAAATCCAAACTGCAGAAAATGTCCAAGAATACACAAAACTACTCAACAAATATATGCACATTCAGACTGCTATCACTATAGATACCAATGATGAAAAATATCATACATATGATTGGCAAACGTAATAAAATACCTCTGCATATAAAGTAAAAAATTCATCGACACTATCCGTTCCAACAATCATCCCTTTTCTTTTGTTTACGCTAGCAAGGACTGCACCCTAGAATGAAGTAAGGCAACATGTATATGAATCTGCAAACGTTCTCGATGAAACACACTTAGAGGTAGGTTTTTGTATGCTGCGGTTTACCGTTAACTTAATTACTCAGTTATATTCATAAAACGAAGGATTGCAGCCTGATCCTGTTAGTTAATCGGACTGATAATCGTTCTCAAAATACTCGTCTTCATTTCAACCCATGATAAATATTCTGAAATGCCTCGCTGCTGCTCAAGACTCCTGGTCTCCTACAAAACCTAGTCTTAGATGTGAGATTGTTACCATATTACAGTTATGTGTTGGTACAGAGTCTGTTGCTAAAAAAACATGTACCTAAGACTTTTACAAGTATTCTTCCCGGGGGTAAATACACAGTGTCACGAAGTTCACACTTTTAAAAGCAACTTATTCTTAGGTTTCAGTCTTAGTTGCTTCGTATGGTCACCATTACCATCTGCTAGTTGCTTTGTAGTTGCTTCTTTAATAAGAAACAAAAAAGCTAAGTAAGCATAAAATTCACCAGCCCAAGTCTTCCTCTGACTAAAATTCATACATCTATATAGCATAACTGAAGCATGATCATGTCTTGTAAAAAGAAGCTTGAGAAAGCCTATCCCTTACAAGAGTCATTATTACACTAATAGTAGTGCTTTCCGCCCCAAGTCCAGGCAGATGCTTAATCAAGCACTAAGCCTAAATCTCATGTTTCAATAAGTGTCTGCCTGAACTTGGTGCAGAAACCACTACTATCAGTTTAATAGGAAAATACCAATTTTCCTCTCACAGTTACCTTATCCTGTCTACTATTGTTTGGTCGTGCACAGCGGGATTTGTTAACTATCTATGTTTCAAATTGTCAGCTCTGCAGTCTAGAACTACTACAGCTATAGTGATGTCTTAAGCATTTACTGACAGATCTCGCCAGCACATTCCCAGTAATGTTGGTATCATCGTGAAAGAAACCATATCCCTATCCTCATTAACCTTCGCTATGGAAAATATCCATTTTAACCTACGACAGAATATGTAAATAGCACCGTAAGGTTCTTCTTCGGATTTATGGAAAAATCAAAAACAAATTCTGGGCCTATATGTTGATAACTTTGAACCAAAAGGGAGGCAGAAGGAACGGCCGTCAGCAATCAATTGTT
Source organism: Carybdea cf. marsupialis auct. non (Linnaeus, 1758) (assembly GCA_010016065.2). Taxonomy (NCBI): domain Eukaryota; kingdom Metazoa; phylum Cnidaria; class Cubozoa; order Carybdeida; family Carybdeidae; genus Carybdea; species Carybdea cf. marsupialis auct. non (Linnaeus, 1758). The sequence continues at coordinate 9,672 of JAAAKL020003867.1, read as the reverse complement.
CTGATATAGATTCCAAATGGTCCAATATTTACGTTACAACAGAAATTCTCCTAAGTAATATATACAGTAATTGATAAACTAAACTAACCTGGAATTCTTGTGGAACTACTATTTCAACTGCCATTATTGGTTCTAATATCGACGGAGCAGCTTTCTCTGCAGCTGTTAAGAAAGGGGTATATGAATTTTTCCCGAATCATTAACACCACTACGATGCAAAGTGCACTTAACTGCAGGATTATGCACTCCAAATACATGGCCATTATCACAACCTCAGCTTGTACATTGAAGTACCAAACCAATTGAGTGTCTTCACTACTTAAAATTCTGCTTGTTTATATTTTATCAAATTGAAAAACCTTCTGTTGCAAATAGCTGTGCAATTAAACATGTCTCTAAATTAAATCAGTGTCACAAACAAATAACGGACAAACAGTTAGGAAAACCGGGCAACTACCCTTCAACCCTGGTTGTTGGAATAATTAAATACCAAAGAACAAGGGTTTTTCTGGAAAACGATCCCCCAGTTACATAACAACTAGATTATCTTCGAATTCCTTTGAAACAAAACATAACAAAACATCTTTATGTTACAGAATATGGCTTATTTAAAAGGTTTTACGATAAGAGTACTATATCATAATCAGCACATATTTAAAAATATCAAAAACCAATTATAAGTTTAACAAATTGTTATGAAAAACGTACATGACCAGTTTATTGTTATTCACTTTGAAACAACTCAAATCTTGACAGCTAATTAAAAATTATGCCTATGCAGACCAAGTATGATGGCGTACATGAAACAGTTCAATTTATACAATATTTCTGTAAAGGGTGTGAGAAAAAAGAGGGGGAGGGGGTCCGGCTGACTCTTTATAAAATAAGATATTCATTATTTTTATATGGGAGTAAATATCCATACGAGGCCGTCCATGGCGAGCGATTGGGGGGGGGGGGGGGTTACTCCCAGCGCTCCCAGCTGATTTCTCCCCTGACTCATACCAGCGACACATCTTCACAATTGGGTTAGTAATTTATAGATATATTCTACAATTAGACAAGCTAAGAAAATGTGCGCGAAATACTTAATCGATACACAACTGGGAACAACTGCACCAAGTTGAATACATTTGGCTGAAAGAGCACAGTATTCGTGCAATAACACCTTAGAAAAACTTTCGTATATACTAATACAGTACCTTGACGTACGGCACCGATTGCTGCAAGGCGAAATGCAAGTTCACTGGAGTCCACAGCATGCGCAGCACCTACAGGATAGGCAAGATATGGAGTAGAAGTAATGAATCTGGAACAGCATAATCGTACACTCTTTCTTATTCATAGAATCCAAACAATAAGAACATGGCTCTACTGTTTCTAAGAAAAATATTTATTACATTTTACTGTTCTACAATAAGTTAATGTATACAGAGTGTTCACAAAGTTCAATCGTGCTAAAATTGGATTTGCTTCCAAGATTTCTAATTTTAAAAAAATAATTTGTAAATAAATATGCTTTAAGGACTTTTTCAAAAGGAACCTTAAACCTTCAATAATAAATTATTTTAAGTAGAGAAATGGTAATTTATCAAACATTGGTCAGACGAAGCGACACCTCGTTAGAAAACCTAGGGAACATATGTGTAGCTATGCCCTGATAGGGGAATCTGTTGACATTGTGGCTAAGTTTGTCTTGAAGCACACTGTTACCTTCAGCTTAACACGTTGGATTTAAAATTCGTATGTGTATTTGTAACAGGTATTTTAAGTGTATTAAAAGAAAGCCTCATTTCGTACAGGGATGCCCTCGCTCTGTTTCACAAAAGTAAAGAGAGATAGGCATTGCAACTAGTGAAGTACTTTCTAACAAGCATGGGCTCCTTCGTTTATTCCATGCTTTGCACAGACGCAGGATATTGGATTGGCATCAATTCCTTGTGCCATATTTAGGTTAAGCTCAAAGTGCAGCAAATAACTTGCAACTACTTTACAATTTACCGCTAGCCCTTTCTTTGTTCCTTGGCAATGAAGCTTTGCATTTTCGTAACATTTCTTTCGTGTTTCTAAGGCTACACCCTTTGAAGGGTAAATAATAAAAGCTAACTTGTTAAAGCCTCCCAAAATTTTAAGCATTTTCTTCAAGAAAGATTTAATGTCTGGCAATAATCTATAATAATAAAGTGGACTATGTATGTATGTGTGTACGTGTGTACGTGTGTATGCATGTATGTTTTTATGTTCTGCTTCAGCTCCTCCGCTTCTTGACAGATCTTGACGAAATTCGGGCAGTGACCTCCTAGAATTCTGACGACGAAAGATGAGACTGGAGTTGATCTCCAGGCAGGACGTCTTCATGGTGTGCCCGTATTCCATTGGATTATCAAGTAAGGGCTCAAAATTTGGTATGCACACCCTCAAGCCCTTAAGAAATCATACTGAATGAGACTGACCAATTGATGGTGGGTGGCTGTGATGTCTGGCAAGTTGTATACCAGACCTCTTCCTGTTTAAGCGTTCATTGTAAAATAGGACTGTAGGTGTTGGTTAGAGTTTGATGGAGGATTAAGACGAACGTAAATTATAAAAGAAATCGTTAGTTAATTGTAGAGATTTGCGTATACCAAATCTAGTGCAAAAGAACTGTGACTAACGGCAGCTTGAGAGTCATTACTTGGAGCCTTTGGTTGTTGATGTACCACGCGAACATGACAGTGGCCTGCTATTAGCTAAATATAATCTCAAAGTATCGAATCAAATGTTTCTTACCGTCTTGTAAACAAAATCGAATCCCTCTGATTTTATGCGATATCAAGGTGCCACGTTCACATGCTTCGTAGAAACCCTTAACAAGCAATGTACGTGAAACATGCCATTACATAAATTTATTATACCATAAAATAAAAGTATGTTTCGGCTATGCTTTGTTTCGGGCAAAATAGATGAATTTGACAAGTCATAGTGGTTGCAAATACTGGCAAAATGCCGTTTCTACTTTCGTACGTGCTGGCTAGCAAAAGTAACAAAGGAAAACTACATTCCAAATGAAATGGGGGAAATTACAACATTTAATTTAACGAGAAAATAAGAAAGGCACTACCTTACGGTAGGCTTTTGTGAAAGAACCTCTCAAGGAGCCTTTCACTTGACATTACTCTCGAATTTTAATTCCGTATCTGACAACACTCAGACAGACCCACAATCTTAATCCCAGACTTATAATCACAACAGCAAGTACCTTCATGCTTATAAGATGATAATAATAAGAAATACAGTGATAGGAAATACTTGGTTTTAAAATGGAGTTACTGAATTGTTCGCAAAGGGCACGCACTTGCTACTATCTTGAATGTATCTACAAATCATCTATCCCTAGAACTTTGTGCATTATCAAAATATTGTTAAATAAATCACATAAACTATGTTTTACATAATCATAGCTTTGCATGTTCCTACAGCTCATAATACCATGTCCGCAATATATACTGAAAACAGACTATCTGTCACCATCGACTTCAATCGTCCTACTGCTAACACCTTGCCTCTTGTTAGCAGCCAGGTACGGCAATGCTGTACCATCGTGCATACAATGGCTGTTACCATACGGTCTACACAAAAGCAAGAATTCGAGATAGAAAGGACAAGAGGAGCTACGTACCTTTTCAATGGCTGGAATAAAGTTCTTGGGGATGGCCAATCCAACAATGTCGTCAGAAAATTCGAGTTTCGTGTTGTCTTCGTCTGGAAGAAGCTAGGGTCAGCAGGAGATGTAAAGTAAAATACACGTTTCGTTGATATGACACATACACCTTGAGCATATTGTAAACAGTGGTACCTTATATTATTGTAGAGTGTGGGGCATTTGTCAACCTCCAAGTTCATGTCCGTTAAATGTCTGAACCCTCAAAATACGCTATACTATGCTAATCTTACAACTGACCTTTGGAATGTACCTCTAAACCAGTCTGTTCATTACAGAAATGCCCGCTGACCATTTCTATGTGTTTATATAACCCATCAAGATATGAAGTAGTTGGCAGAGATCAAAACAATAACCTGGATGAATGAGGTAAGTCCTTGTCAGACAACGTCTAATGTTCGTCAGGGGGTATCTTTCATTCTCGAATTCCACGTACAATCTATGTTTGTCCTTCACAACAGTTTTCAAGTAAATACTGGATTTCATGCAAATGGCCACAAGACTTGAACTTTGAGGGAATTGTGTTGCTTGACGTAAAAAACCAAGACTGCACAAAGTAGCGAAAACATTTTTCTACTGAAAAGCTTTATCGTCTGACAAAGAACAAAGTTTCCAGAATACAAAAACATAATACTGAAAAATCAATAACCAATAACAGAAATGAAGCACCATTTACTTAAAACATACCTCTATTTTTCCAATAACTCTTCCAAACTGGCCAGATCCACCCGTCTGCTTTTTATGTATGTAGTCGAAACTGTAGGGTGGGAGTATAGGGGTATACAATTCACTGATACTTTCCTGACGATGAGTCATCGAGCAAAACTGTTAAAAACGTGGTTCATTTTGTCCTCTCTCTTGCGAGGTTACACTATTACGATACAACACTAAGATTTCTATACTAAGTTTCCTACGGTTCCGTCATTGGTGCCTCAAAAATACTGTCTGCCACCGTGAAGACCTGGAGGGGGTCTTAACAGAATGCTTCTACTAATATGAGATTCGAATCTTCGAGGTAACGCAGCGTCGAGTTCCAAACAAACACCCTACCTTTAAGTACAGTTTGCAGTAAGACTTTATTTACCAACAGTATACATCCATCGAAAGATATCCATGATGTACAAGCAAGATAAAGTAAATGCCATAGGCACATTTTACGCAGTGAGCACCATGTTCTTTGTACTAAAATGACAATTTTACAATAAATTATCACTTACCTTACTTCCCGCGTAAATGTTTCTCTGAAAGCAACTTTCGGTTTTCCTACATATACTGGGCAATTGTATTCTGTATCCAGGCGCTAATACGAATATAGAACAAGTGATTATCAAGGGGAAATCAAAGGATGTTCCCCTTTCACTGAAAATACCAATCATCATATATCTATCAACGCTTTTTCTTGATCAAAATGTGAGTTCACGAATTGACTGGGGTTTTTTGAACGGAACTCGTCGCTCAAAGTTGGACAAATTTAGTTTTTTCCGGTTGACTTATTGAATGAATTGAGATAAAATAAATATATAACTAAATGATGATATTGGTTTGCGCCTTGCAGCCTCCTCTGACTAGGATGGTGCCCACATACATAGAACCTGGATAGACGTCTTGTCTATATTCATGAACAAGGCGTGGGTTGGATGGCACAATTTCATAATTCACAAATCACCCGTCAGGACATAAAACCCTTACTCTCTGGAATACACGGACCCCAGTTATGCACGTATTTACATATATTTAAATACGTGAACAGGTAAATACCTAAATAGTTAACTAAGTTCATAAAAATAAATGAATTAATAAATGAATAAATAAATAAATAAATAAACAAATCAATAAATCAATCAATCAACGGTGGTTAACTATAAATCAACCAATAAACCAATCCTTCATAATTCCTATAAACAGATCAACACGTAAGCTGTCGTGCAAATGACTTCGATGGAAACAGTACCCAACAGGCGTACTTGTACGTACCGTGGTGTATACATCCAGATGCAGTTCTCCCATGCCAGAAATAATAGTCTAAAATTAAATGCACGGATGATTGAAATATCAAACGATTAAAAAAAGACAAGGTCTACTACCTTAGACTCAGTTAACGCAAAGGTAAATGTAATCTCATCCTCTACCACAGCGCTTAGAAATGTGCTCCAGTAATGAATCACATGTCCTAGGCCGTGACATGGTAATATAGCGTGGCAAGTTTTCCTCCCCACCTTTACTCTTCCCCAGTTTATGCCGGGTGGCCACTTCCCTACCGGGTTCACTTTAAGAGTTGCTAGGTTGACAGTCGAGCGTGTCCTCGAACCATCAATCTTTTCCTTGCAAGATCAGCCCTCTACCGAATGTAGCTAACTCTTTTCTTAAATCAATCGACGATACTTATCGCAAAATAGCACACTTACATAAATTAAAACATTAGTAGCAAAGTATTTTAACTTTTATTCCACCGATTTATCAACAAGGTTAAAGTGAAAGCTAGAAATTAAATAGCCAGCGATCTATTTCCTTTTAAAAGTGTGTTTCTCTCCGACAAGAGTCCGTATTTTTACGGTGTTTTTCTCCATTTAAGTGAAGCTTCAAAGAAAAAATAACGTATTTAGAGAGGACAAGTACGATTGCTACTGTTCGTCAACTGAGCAAATTTCAGTTGCAGTCTTTCGGACAACAACAGCTGCGTCGCATTTTAGGCGACGGCATACATTATTTCCCAATTAAAATCGCATGAAAGCAAGTCGGTACTGTGTCGATTTTTACATGTTAAAGCTCAAGGTAATTGCAACGGAAGTATTAAATATCTATAAAAAGTTGTGAAAAAAGTAAAGAAGGGAAAGGACTGTAATTATGCGCAATCAAACCTCTACATATATGTTGCCTTCTCTGACTCAAAGCATCGCATTGCCAACTGTGTTTTAAAGATGGACTAGCCACATATTTAAGTCTATGCTATGCGTTGAGTGTTTAGTAGGCATATGTCTTCGGGGGACCCTTGTAAATGTTTCCGAGATGTAATGAGTGCTTACTATAGACAGTTACTAATCTCATCAGGGGTGTTTGTTATCTGGGTTGTGCTGACGAAATCAAAATCAGCTCTTTTGTGAAATGGTAAGGGATTTGTTACAAAGGAGAGAAAGTGTCTTATACAGTTACGTAAGACTGCCAAGTTATCCTGCTAGCGACAAATTTTCTAACTCCAACTTATCCGTACAAAACCTATAATTTCAAATCCTCTGTTAAATAATATAGCTATGCAACTTTCAACGGGCCTCAGACAGATTGATGGGACGAATGGCAGACTCAGCAGGGTAAGTCATATGGTACAGGGGGGGGGGGCTGTTCTCCAAAATAACGTGTAACCAGATGTAGATGTCCACCGCTGGAGCACTGGCAGCTAATGCCGCGACTAGAGAAACATAAGATGTTATTTTTGTGCTTAAACCTATTTGGGTTAATGGTTCAGGTTACCCAAGTAACATATTCTGAATACATCTAATATCTTTAAGAAATTATATACCGAGTCATGATTCAAATGCAATCTATTTTGGCATTGCCCCCTTGCGTCCAACCACAAACCATCCCTTTAAAACGAGAAACTCACAAACCGTGTGTACCACCACCCACCCTTGTTTTGCTACCGAATAATACTCTCCCACGTTGGCACAAACAACCAAGCAACCTATTTCGCAAGCACCTAACACTAGAGCTAAATTATATGGATTCCAAATACCTCTTTTGTGTCGTCATCGACGTTGATCTTGAAGGTTGGATCTTCTCTGACAAATCTGTTCATAGCTTTTGAGAAATTCTCTATATCACCCTAAAAAAGACAAGTAATCTGGTGAATGAACGTACAAGTGTAATATTGAGCATATCTCATATGAGAACCTTGAAGCATTTTCGTGTTGACATATAAAACATAAGACATTCGTATTACAAAAGATATAGCTATACATGGTTGAGATTATCGCTTACAACTGGAATAATCTTCTTGTCTTCTATACAATCCCAACTATTACGATGGGATAACGACTATAAGGCATGTCTTTTACATGCTATATACGATGAATTTATGAACGACACAATTTGTTTGGCTCAATGTTGCTCTCCTTTAGTGTTCATTGATAGCTTCTTGCCTGTTGCCTGTCTACGAGGAGCACCTAAATTTATTAGACTGCCTACTGAGACAACCTAGTATTAGAATCTTCTCTTTCTGCGTTTAATTGCATAAAAATTATGTACTTCCTTAAAGGAGTCCTCGCAAAACCAAACATTCGGCTTTTTCTCAACTAACTGCACCTTAAATCACACTTTCCATTACATTTTGTGTGCAACAGTTATGTAATAAATATAGAATTTCTGAGACTGCAGTTTACAATGAATTGCCTTTGCGATTTGAAGACGTATACGTGCGCTTGAGATATAATTGAAAATAAGTTAAGGCCCGATTGCCTTTCGCGATTATTCCTCGTGATTATGGCTTTGAAGAGCATACAGAAGTAAAGAGAAAATGTCACCACCTGGATCCCGGCGTGCTGATCTACAACAGCTATAAAGCAAAAAGTATTTTCGATTCATGAGTGAAAATATCTTAATAAGTGACCAAAGTCCTCTACCACGTGCCTTTGATCCTAAGAAAATTCATACTATTGTTGAGAAAGGAAAGTATCAAAATAATAAAGTATGGGTTGTCAGCTTAGTCAAAGTAGCTTCAGGGCCATACCGTTTGCAATCTGTTTCTATCTTGGAACAAACAACCCCCAGTTTCTATTATCTTCAGAGGGAAGAGAAATCGAATTTCCGACGACGTAAAACAAGATCAGCGCTTAGGTTTTCAAGCATTTCCCGAAAAATGCTTTAACTTGAGCGAATCTTTGAGTTGATTGGACAAAAACATGTCAAGTTATGACTGGGCAACGTAGCAACCAAGTTGAGGAGAAAATTTTCAAGTCGCACGGAGTGGTTTGGGACGGCCTCTCGAAAGCCATTTATTGATGACAACTGGTAGAAGATTGTAATTCACAGTTATTAAAATCCCTCGTAGCAAATAAAATCTTGAGAGGCTTGGTTGGGAAGAAAATGCCATCTCTTGTTTTTGAAATGAGCAATGGCTCACTTAAAACGGTTGAAGGATCTTACTTACTAATTGAAATGGGAATGCGTATAAAGTGATGTGTGCTTGGAATATGATAAAATGCAAGAAAGTATATTTGAAACGGCTTGTTGTTTGATAAAGGTTGACGATTCTGAAGATCATGTGACTGAGCCAGCAAATATTGCCATGAAAGATCATACTCGTCTATTAGAATTTTCGGCGCCACAATTGCACTTCCCTCTTCTAGCCCTTGGATTGATGACGAAGAAATACAGAACTTCGTCAATTTGACTGATGAACATGTCGAACTTGTTGAAGGCAGCTTACAAAAAGGAGCCTTAGAATACAATGTAGAAGGAAGACCTTTATTTAGTTAGTTTACAGTCTTTAGAAGAACATGTTTTTTCTTCTTTCTTTTTTCTTTTTTCTTGCCGGGTAAAACAACTTCAAGCTTTGCAAGTGCAGTCAGTTCATTATTTTTAAGATTTTAGACTGTTTATAAAACGGTGCTGATAAGAAAACAATTTTTGAAAAAAAGGTGTGTAACATATTTGAAAGCAACTTAAGTAAGTTTAAGCTTAAAAAGTAATTTATAGGAAAGAAACTGACAATACGAAGACAGTGGTATTAATTTGGTACGCCATTGGTATAAACCTTAGTACGTCAGCACTATACACCTTAGTACATCACTGATAAAAGCATTGATAAATTAGTGATATTACCCTTGGTACGCTACTGTTGTAAACCTACGCTATGTCTCATACTCCTTCTCCATTCCACGCAATGATATGCTGTACAAGTTATACTTTGCAAGCGTAGGAACTTTGTCCTCTTTCAGTAGAAACATAAGTGCTAAGCAATCCTTGGAAGTGTACGCTTG
>JAAAKL020003866.1:0-22129 GCA_010016065.2 Carybdea cf. marsupialis auct. non (Linnaeus, 1758) | reverse complement strand
AACATAATTAGCCCTCGTGGACCTAAATCAGTTCAGAGACAAGTCTATCACGTGAATTTATGCTTGTAAAGTACTTTGAATTTGAAGATAGCAAAATCATTTAGTAAGTATGACTTTAAAGTAAGGAGGCAAATCTGCCAGTAATTTCAGTCCCTTCAACTAAAGATGGGTAGGATAGTATCTTTACAAGATAACGGGGTCTGTACTTTGAAGAAGACTTGCAAGGAAATTTAAATTACTAAAAAGTTATCAAAACTATCAAAACAGGGCAAAACATGTCTTAAGAGACGGAGCCTGTGTCGCAGTAAGAGCTGGGAAACCATAGCTCCTCCATTTTTTTTACCTCAGTTGGTAGAGCTCAGTTGGTAAAGAGCACGGCGCAAATGCGTGGGTCACGGGTTTGAACCCCGTTGGTGACATACTTTTCTATTTCTTTAGTATCTATTCAAACTTATCATTTCAAATCCTCTCTTCTCCAAAACACTTTTTAACTTTCAATGGGCTGTGGATAGCATGATGGACCGGATGGCAGACCTTCCATGGTCAAGTTACATTGCCGCTGTGAATGCCTCTAACATGGTCAACACCTCGATGAAGACATTACTTATAAAGCGTCTATACCGACAATCATGAATAATGAGTTTTGTTTACAGGATGCATGTGTTGTTATGTTCATATACCTCAACGGCTGAATGTGATCATTGCTTCATGTAATTAAAGATGCACACTTTGCAACTACTGAACTACGGGGTCATCATGGTAAAATAGCTTAATGAGAAAAGCCCCATAATCTCTGTGTACCCAACACTGCCGGTATTTCATTACAGTGGTACAGTACAATATGCGATATCTGGTATCTCATGAACGACTTGCTTAGTCATTTTGAAACTTTTTCGCATAAACTTTTTTATGAGTTTGCAAATGATGAGGTCATAATTACACCTACTGAAGGTCACCGACAAACAACACAAAATCTTTATCGGCAAAAATACTTAAAATACGCCAATTTTGGCTCAAAAAAAAGTAAAGTTCATGTAAAATGGCTCTTTGCATTTAGTTATTTATTTATTATCATTTTGACCTGTAAAAATGCAGTTTGTTCTAAGTTTTGATAGTCGCAGACACTTAACAGTTCACTGTTGAAAGGTGTCAAATGAATTTTTAACTTCCGGCTGTGTGGTGACGTCATCTCCTTCAATTCAAAAAAGAGGCTTGGCTTTCTGTAGCTAATAGAAGAATAACATTTCTGCCAGGTTCCATACATAAGTGACAAAATATTCACAAGAGTCATTAGAATTAATTTAGTCGCAGACTTACTAGCCCCTATCTCTCCAATCATTTGAATCTCGCAATAATCCAGTTTGGCCAGGAGTTACAAGAAGACAGCAGCTCTACAAAGATCGAAGAATTTTCTAAATCCTATTCAGAGCTGAATTTATAAAATACTTCCTATTGTAAAATAGGATAGAATCTTTAAACCGCACTTTTGTCATAAAGTGTCAACAGTTACCATCCTCAAATTTTTCTCTTCTCACTTTAAATGAATTGAATACCGACCAAAGCTTTCATGTCGTCGTCGTCATCGTCGTCTTCAGTTGCGTCCAAGTCAATTGTAGACATCGGCAACCATGCCCTTCAAAACAATGTCAGTCCTCAAACTTTTCTTAGCAATACGTTGTTCTTGATTCCTTATTCACCCATCTACAGAAGATACGACATTGAATGGAACGAATTATGCCAAATTTTAACTAAGGTCAATTTCCAGATTTGTATACGAAAATTCTCGAGAGTCACTATAAAATGTTCAATTTTATGACGTTGGTATCATTTCTGGGTTATTTTGCGCAGATACTAAATTTAGGAAATGAGGTCTGGCGAACAAAGGAAGTCTATTTCTTTGCCCTTTAAGTTATGGAATGGTTAAAACTTAAAGCTCCAAATTGAAGCCCGTGCAGCTACTAGGAAACAATTTCAGATTATGTGGCGCAAATTCAAAACAGTAAAGACGGTGTCATTAAGAAAAAATAGTAATAAGCGTTTAATGTGAATAAAAATCGTAAAAACTTTGATCATCAAGAATTCAGTTGATGTTAAAAGGGCGAACCTGTGGCGGTTTGGGAAGGGTGAGGGGGGCCTGGGACGTCGCGCATTGCAAGGCGGTTCAGACATTATCGTACTGCCGAAGTTCCGGAGACACTGTATTCCCTCCAATGAGAATGCATCCTTCACATTACAAAATGTAGAAGACTGCGCAATATTACTCAGACCTAATATTTAAGACATATTGCACGTAAATGTAGATGTCCAAATGAATTGATGACAGATAAGATAGTGCTTGCAAAATCAACGTGAAATCATTACTGGAACGCTTGGATTAACATATCTAAGACATGGAATGTCTCAATTGAGCAGGCAACGAGATCAACACAAAAGAGAGTTCGTTTCGATGCATTGATTTTACGACAGTTTAACAATGCAGCTCCATTGTCACACGTTAACTGACGGAGAAGAACACAGTACACTGAATTTTCCTGTCTTCACTTACTCCCACTAGACCAATATGAGCAGTTAGAGACATGTTATTTTCTTAGCATTGAAGTGTGCGGCCTCAGGCCATGGCTTGTCGGCCTCCCCCCAAAACCTAAACTGGGGGCAACTGCTCCCTTGATGCAAACATGATTGTCATATCACATCAATACATTATGGACTTTTAGTAGTAGTTGAGTGTTAGATATTGACATCTGTTGTAGCCTTCTTCAAATAGCAGTTTCAAGTTGACTAAATAGAATCGCAGTCATGGCAACTTAACAACTTTGATAAGTAAACATTGACTTCATGGTGAGTACACTTAAATGAACTTTTGTTCGGCAAGCAATCGATATCTCAATGAAACTGCAAAGAGGATGGATAAAAAGAAGTTTTGAAGGACTCGCCAGGGAATAGGTCAGAAACAAATAAGCACTAATGCAATCAGTTATCATTGAAGGGCTGGTTGTTTAGGACCTTTCTTCGTGTTTGGATGCAAGACTTCGTTTACTTTGTGTAGATTTGTTACAATTTCATATTATGACATAAAAAAGCATTCCTAGACTCTATTACAGATCTAGGGGATGTGATCTGGTACAGAATTGCATATCCTGAGTCACGGCATAGTGAGGTAAGGTAGTCAGTCCCTATCGAAACATAGCTCAGAAAAAGATTACGATTCACGACACGATAAACATCTATTATAAAAAAATAAATCTTTGGAACACTTCTATTGCTTTAGAAGTTATATATATTCCAACTTCAATCCAGCAGATGATTTGGACATTAGTTGAAGAGGCAATTTACTTACGTAGAAGAAACGTAGAAGATTTCCGTTAAGACAATAAAATATTTCAGGGATTTCGCTGAATCATAGATTATGAAACACAGTTTTGAACAGAGTTTCATAATCTCTGTCTGAATGCAATAGAATAACAGTGGCTGTACGAGATTCCCAGGGTATGACTTAACCCTTCCATTAATCAAAACGTTGGTAGTAAACTCCTCCTAGATATTTGAAAATGCGCTGCGATGCGATCCGTTTCGAGGACTTAGGTTATTTATATGATATATTCACAATCATTACCCTTTTCTTTTTTTACTTTCGCTTTATTACGGACCATTGAGCCATGATTGATCCATTTACATTCATATATGACGTCCGCTTTCATCAACTGCTTTTTCAATAAATCGCGCATTTCTTCATTGAAAACGTCCTGATTGTCTTTATGTCCCTTTGTTCACAGCGTTATTCAAACAAAAAGTCTTAAACAATAATCTAGAGCTGCTAGGTTTCAGACAAATACTGCGGGCTTGGGTTGCGGCTTTGCAATATACAATGAAGCGTGTTATCAACTTGAGCTTTTTCCGGATCGAAGTTTGAGAAGATGCAAGTTAAGGAGAAGAGTCGCAAATTTGCAGCAGCAGAACCTTTCATCTTTCTGTTTAGTGCAGTATACTTTGCTCACTCATCCACCATTCCACAATTGCTACTTCAAACAGTTTGCTATGATAAATACACCAAGGATATATGTAGACACCTTCAAAGCAGCAATGAAACGTTTTATGAAGAAAGTACGCATCAGAAAGCAGGAGAATGGACCATGTTTTTCGTCCTCTCTGTTTCAGGAATGTCGCTTGTAACATGCCTGATTGCAATATTCGTACTCCAGAGACCAAACTTTAGAGTACTTTTGTCAGTCCCTGGATGTACTATGCTGATTCAAAGTATGTTATATGTCTTAGCGTGCATGTATACCAAATATACAATTCCGTTGATGTTTGTGGGATATTGTGTACCGATGTTACACGCAGATCTGCAAGGGGCACTCTCTTTGGCATATTTATACACAGCGAGCATCACAGAACAAGATAGAAGTCGGTCTATTCGAATGGCATACATCGAGTCAGCAAACAGTCTTGGCATGGCTCTTGGAGTCTTGATTTCAGGGTTTCTTCTCAATTATATCGGATTCCGGTCTGTTTACATCTGTACTGCAGCCATTAATTTTACGAATATCATATACTCGACTTTCTTGCTAAATTCTTTGGAAGAAGAGGATGACAACGCAGACAAGCAAACTGTCACAACTAAGGAATCTTTTATCGAAATATTAAAGGTTTATAGACAGATGGACCTTGACCGAATTGTGGACTTATCTATTTCGTTAGCGGTTTTGTTTTTTACCCTGCTTGCTGTCATGGGAGAGCTCACTATCATCGTACTATTTTTAAAACATACGCCGCTGGCTCTCTCTACATTGTCAATTCAAGGATTTCTCTGCCTTCTGTTTTTGTCTCGAAGCATTGGATCAGCTTTAATTGGACACGTTGCATCTCGATTCTTCTCACCATCTGATTTCCAGTTGACAGTCCTGGGCCTGCTCAGTTTAATCTTCTTCTATATAATTGTTGGTAGTGCCCCTAATCAGACGATCTTGTATGCTTCTGTCATTGTTTCGTTGGCAGGTCCTTTAGCTATGTCGACCACACGATCCATCTGCACAAAAACTTTAAATGCCGATCGCCTGGTTTTGTCCCTTGCTTCAATTGCATTAGTAGGAATATTTGCATTGTTGATTGCAGCGTTTACTGCTAGCCTGGTGTACAGCTTCACTGCATCCATCTTTCCTGGGATCGCCATTTATACGCTTGGATTAAGTTGTATAATTGCGTTAATCATCGCAGTGGCACAGAAACTCTGCAAATGCGACAAAATCGAATCAAGGAAAAGTAGGAATGAAGAGCAAGTTTCTTTACTACAGAACAGAAAAGAAAGCACACTAACTGAATAACATCTATTACCTTTTCAGCTTCAAAACAATGTTTTACATCAATAAAAATGCATTACATCTCCACAAAAAGACACGAGTCAGAAAGATGTTAACCCTCAACACTCGTCGGGGTGTCAGAGCAATGTTCCCATTTTTCATTAAAATGTAAGGGAAAATCCGTTACTGTTAATGAGCTCTATGTATCTTAGCATCTTCCAGGATGTCCTGCTCTCGGGGGAGGGGTAACATTACGAATAAATGTCTACGGAATGCCTTGCAACTGTCCTTTCCATTCTTTTTGGATAGACAAACTAAAAAATGGTCCATGATAAACTAATATGTAAATAACAAATGAACAAGAGCTAAGATAATGGTAGGTATATAACAAATAGGAACGTACAGTTCACATTTCCTTCGTCTTCTTTGAATAAAATATCATAAATTAAGATGGGTAAAGGACATCTTATGATACCATCCTGGTTTCCGTGGCCAACAAAATCAGTTTATATTGTTTGCAAAATTGGAACGATTTCTCCCTCTCTCTCTATATATATCTGTATCTGTATCTATTTAGCTATATGTATTTTTGTTGACGAATCCTTGATATGTAGGAGTCTGCAGGACATGCTCTTTAGACATCATTAGCAAATTTGGTCTACGTTATGCTTCAGGGGAGATTAAATTTTTAAAGGAAAATTGTCTATTTTTTTTTGAAGGATATAGTAAATATACGTAAACTATTTTTTTGTTTACTTAGCTAGTATAGTATAAAAGTGTATCACTTAGATAGCAAGACTATGAGTAATTAGCAGTATTTTTTTTTCGATTGTGTCATAATTTGGAAACATAAGATATTATTTTTCTTTTGAAACGGTTGTTTTCTTTTGGAGTACCTGAATTGTGGTCTATCTTTGTGTCTATGTACTAAAAATAAGCCTAAGTAAGGACCACCCTGCCGGATATATGCCCCAAAGATGTGGTATAATAGATCTAGATAAGGATTATCAGGCTGGTTACTAACTGAAACACTTGGGTTAATAACATAGTTCAAGGCAGTGTAAGTATACGTACTTTCGTCATAAAGTTACGGAAAGTTCCTCTACCTAATCAACTCTACAAAAGGGGGGGTGAGGGCTGTGTTATCTCCCTTGCGAAATATATTTGTATCTCACGTAGCACCACTTAATTTTCAGAGTAAAATTTTCGGCTTTGCTCATTTGTGAAAATGTCTAATGTCGCGGACTTTGTTTGAAATTTGGATCTCTGAGATGCATCTTTTACAGCAGTAGCGCTGAAAAGAAAGAGTAGAGGGCGTGTCCCACGATAAAGTGCAGTAATTTGCAAAAATACCCTCTCTTAGTGCCTCTCTCAAGATAGATATAAAGTGCATTTGGGTCAATTAGATATTTATAGCTTGAAAAGGAAGGTAATGCCTCGTAAAGATCGTTACCTTAAGTAAGAAATGTATAGACATAGGAAACAAGGTCCCTTCAAAGTCCCCCCCAACCCCTATGATTATAACTGCTCTTAAACGGCTTCTTTACAGGTCTTGTTTAAGAACTGAAGTTTCTGTACAAACTTTAAGGCTTCTATTTATGCAACACTGCTATCCATGGATCATTGTAAATGATGACTAAAATAGGAGATATTCTTCGCTAACCAAGTTAAGTGAACAACTCTTCTTTAAAATCATATTATATTTCAAGATCCTTTTTGCCCTGCAATGGTTTCATCTTACTAGTAAACTTTTAGAGCAACTTGTCTGCATCAGTTCTTTCTTCCTAATAAATCACTCTTTTATCGCAAACTTGTGTATACAGTTATGCACACAAAATGTTTGCTAAGTCTTTGTCAAAGAATGATATTTGTTCGTGCCTTTAAATTGCTCCAGCGCTCTTCTGAGATTCGTTCAGAAATATAAATATTCTACCTGCTCTATATTTAAGACCTGAATGTTATCGCTTTAAATAAACTCTCGGAAGAATACAAAATGGCTTCAGCTGTAAACTCATTCACAGAAGTCTCCTTTCCCTTCACTTTGACATCTGAATACAGAAGAAAAATGATCGGTAATAAGGCAAACGTGATACCAATGAGCTGTGTTATAAATTAATTAAAGAGGATATGTTAGTGGACACTCATGAGATGAGTAGAAATCAAAACATTCAATACGCCTGTACTGCAGATATATTAATTTTAACTGATATTTAGATATCAGCGTAAAATTAAACCCATCACTGTCTAATTGATTGAAGATAAAGTATATTTATGTGCAAAATTACCCGTTGATACATATCATCATACTGATGTTTTTGTTTCTGCTGTTACATATGGAAGCGAGATATGGACAAAAAAGAAAGCAGAAATGGAAAAGATTGAAGTCTTTGAAGTGTGAGTATAAAGAAGACTCTCAAAAGTAACCTGGACATCTACAAGAAGGAATGAATGCGTACTAGGCCAAATGCAAACAGATAGATCACTGTTGAACATCAGAAAGACAATTGACCTGCTATTGACAGAAGAACCGAGCAGCCAACAGTTTTGAAAAAGCGATAATGCATGAAAAAAATGAAGGAAAGAGAGGTTGAGGAAGACCTACCTGCAACAAAGTAGATTGACACTCACAAAGAGAAACTTTACCTACTAAACAAAGACACTAAAAACAAGGCTGAATGTAGACAGCACGTTTTCGACACCACACTCACACACTCACTAATCCTCGAGCACTGTGCGGTGCGTAGAGCCAACTTGAAACACAAATGCTCGCCAGTGTTGACGATTGGCAGCGAGCTGCTCCGCTTGACATCACCAGGGCCCAAAGACCTGAAGGATAACAACAACAACAAAGTGCATTAAACTGGGGTTTTAATCATGTGTCCGTAGTTTAGCTTTTGACAGAACTAGTCCTCTGTTTATCTCTGTTTCTGTTTCACCCTTTGACTTCATATGAATTCCTTGTCACCTTTTCACTCCTTATCCCCTTCTTTGTGTTGTAAACATTAAACACCTTTCCAGCCTGTCAAAAATCCCAAGCATTTTAAATATTCTGACACTTGTTCACTGAGTTGATGCCATAGATGGTACATGTTTATGAAGTCGTATCATTTTCTGAGCTACGTTTCGAGAAATATTTCTCCCATCTTCAAGCTAACGAAACTCTAGAATATTTCGCTGATTTATGTCGTAAGATTATGGACCTCCAAGGAAAAAGAGATCGAACGTGTTGGGGAGGTGGTGCCATGCTAACTTTGGGCTCGTTGTTTTCTTCGATATTGCAGGAAACCATATGTGTGCAGATTGCAGGATACGTTGTTGATTTCTTTGATTTTCCTGTTTGTTGTGTTAATCTCTCTGCCTAGTATCTCGCTATTTCCCCAATCGAAGGTGTGGTCATTTTTCGCGTTCTTATGTTTGCGCGACCTAGTCAATCTTCTCCCTTCTCGGTTGCTTTCTTCGGTTCTTTTTCCCTCTGACCTAAAGAGCGTTTGGATTCACCATTCTCTCTTGCGTAAGGTGGGGCGAGCACATTCCAGAAGATATCTCAATGTGGCCGGGAGATGTAAAAAAGTTGTAACGAGTGTAAAACCAGAAAAGAGACATAATAAGAATCGTGTGTACTATACAGTGGATGGTACAAGTGATCCATTAACTTAATAGCTTTAAGTGGTAGATGGTGTGATGGTGGAAACCATTACAAGCAAATATCTTTGGCGTTTGTTCAACAAAGAGGATTAACGTACTATGACAATTTTTTTCTTAACTGTGCTTGAAATTTTTCGTCTGCTTAATTTTTACATCTAGGTAAAAATCTTTGAAATCCATTTCATATGATTGTATACAGTTAGACTGGTCATCGTTGTAGAGTATACAACTAAATGAGGAATAATGAGTTGTATTGTGTCAGACGCTTTAGCAAAACCTAGAGCGGTATCGTGTTTCATTATGATGATGACGTGATTACGGGAACGTTGTTTTCTTTCAGTTGATTTTAGAAACTTGGACGAAACACCGGGCCTCAAACATGAAAACCAGGTAATGTAATTCGGAGTCCGTACATGAAGGAAAACTTGCGTAAATGTGCTATGAAGTAAATTTAGATTTATTCTAGTTTTGCCCTGTCTGTCTCTCAGTAACGACACAGTAAGAAGGCCCTATTTACGAAATAGTCTCGATCAAAGAGCAGGCAATCCAAGGATGATAAGGCTATAAGTTCTGAAAGTCCTTATTTAATTAAATTTGAGAAAACCCGGATATCCCTAGGGTGATTCCAGGGAACCTTTACTCCATCATCAAGTAATTTTATTCTTATATCGATTTGTAGTATATATTTTAAAAGTTCTGCCAGTGCTATATTGTGGAGAACATATTTTAAAGAATTTTTAGAAAGTCAGCTCTAGGTTGTCAAATGTCAAAGCTAGCAACCGAGGAACACAATATCGAGTAATAGTGGTGTTGATGTAAGACTAAACTTACGAAAATCATGTCAGATGTGAAGATGCCTGCTAGGGATCATCAACCAGGATGTTTTAAGGATAAAATTGCTTAAAAACATTGTGTGAATAAAATAAAAAGTAAAACTCGAAAAATGTGTTATATGGCGTGGCTTGGATGTGCTATTTGGTATGGATGTTGCTACTATGTAGCCTTGACAAAGAGAAACGATGTGAAATAGGTCCAAAAACACTAGATAACATTTATCTATTGCTCAAGTGCGACTAAGATATCCGAATATTCTTTTTTTCCAGTCATGCAATATTTTTCATGAGCATTCCTTGGCTTTGCCCTTGCAATGAAGACTTCATTAACGGTATAAGATAATTGAGTGATGTATCAAACATACGTTTACAATAATGTGAAAGATATGATGTAAAGATATTGATGTGCATATGTACAGCTAATTTGTGAGTAGAGACATGGGAGAGGCTGTACAGATTCGTTGAAAATAAAGTTCTCACACACGTGCCATGTATGTATATCCCATTGTTGTAAAGTTCAAAATTGCTGATTGTGTTTGGCATTTTCGTAAACTTGTATTACAGATTGCCACCTGG
The DNA here is from genome assembly GCA_010016065.2 of Carybdea cf. marsupialis auct. non (Linnaeus, 1758). Classification (NCBI taxonomy): domain Eukaryota; kingdom Metazoa; phylum Cnidaria; class Cubozoa; order Carybdeida; family Carybdeidae; genus Carybdea; species Carybdea cf. marsupialis auct. non (Linnaeus, 1758). Next base: position 11,778 of record JAAAKL020003866.1, on the reverse strand, counting down.
TATACGAAAATAAAATTGACTTGTTTTCAATGTTTTCAATCTATAAGCACTCTGTCGTCAGCCGGCGTTCACCGTAATTCAGTTTTATGCTCTCTTTACATCTATATGAAATACGCATATCCAGGTCTCGACCATTATCCAGAAAATTGTATTAAAGATTCATTTACGTTCATTAAATTCATACGAAACGAAAATTTCCGTTCTCGTAATATTTTGTGTTTCTTTCGACATCAGTATCTTGTTTACAAATGTTCCCTTAGAAGAAACAATTAAGATATGTGCCGACGCATTGCATTGGGGTGAGCTCATGCGTCCACCGTTGCTTTACGTATTCATTGAATTAATGGAGATGCTTCAATAATGAGATGTACCAACAAAAGAATGGGGTAAGCATGAACAGCCCCTTGGGTCCAGCGTTGGCCAGTATCTTTATTGGTTTCTATGAACTTCAACTTTTTCAATCCTCTCAAAAACCTGCCATTTATTTTCGTTATGTAGACGACACATTTGCCTTTATTATTTCTTATAAAGTTCAACAAGTTACACCAGACATTAAATTTCATCTTCGAGAGGGCGGTTAACTCTTTGCCATTCCTTGACGTTTTAGTGGAGAAGAATGGCACTAAATTCGTAACCAGTGTGTATAGGAAACCTACATTTTCTGGTCAATTCATTTCTTGGACCTCTTTCTGCCCTAAAGCACGCAAGGCGAACCTCATCAAATCTTTGGATCGCCGCACACTCAAATATGTTGAAAAGCGAAACTAAAGCCAGAAGTCGATTCATTAAAGGAGATTCTTCTGGCTATCCCAAATCTGTCGTCTGCTTGACCATCAAAGCTAAATTAAATCTGATTTCCCTTGAAAAAACTCTTACGACCAAAGAATTGCTCTGTGTACTTAAAACTACCGTGGCTTGGCAACGTTTGGCTTCTACTCGAAAACCAGATCAAAAAGGCCGTAGAGAAGTGTTTCGGTGCTGTGGCCCCACGCATAGTTTATACTAGTAAGAAAGCGTTCTCAACTAACCACAAACACCATGTGCCTTCCACAAATTGCAGCATCGTCGTTTACTTATTTTCTTGCTTTTCAGTTCGAGGCTGGCAATGTGAGGTTAGCTAACAGAATTGGGCAGCATGTTCTTTCCTGTATCCGCCACGTAATAGCTCATTCAAGGAAACATCCACCTCGAGTTTTTAAAGGCAAAAGCACTACTAAACAACGTGACTCTCCCATAGGGCAGCACTTGCTTGAAAACCCAGACTGTACGAAAATGTATACGGGTGACTTCCTCCTTATAATAGGAAAAGTAAGGTAGAGGCTTTTACGGTCAAGGCAAGTCATAGTCTGTAGGGCACCGAGGCCAAGGAAATGGCCTCGTTTAGGCATTTAAGAGCTGAAAATCTCTTCAACAAAAACACCTTCTTCGCTGCACGACAGCTGCGAAGCTATGCTCGAGTGATTTCAAATCAAGGTCTGTGAGAAAGGGGAAATATTATTTGCCCATGATCGCAAATATACTGGATCCTGTTTTACTGTTGGAGCCCTGGCTGCGCTCAAATTTTTGACTGCATTACACGAAAAGATCGGCCACCATTGCAGGATTATTTTGAACCGTTTATTTACTTGCCATAACAAAGAACCTTGCCACATAGTGGAAATTCCAAGACACTTCGCCTTCGATACGCTAGGCGTTAGAGCCGATAGTTAGAAACCCAGTAATTCATGCAACATCTTGTTTTCTCGAAGAGATATTGTTGTAGAACATCTAAACTGAAGGAAAACAGAACGGTTTGTGTTTACATGAGCGGTCCAGGTCGGGGGAGTACTGAACATTTTGAGGCAGACTTCGTGATTTGGTAACCATGCAACGGACACGATGTGACATTCAAGGCGATCTCGATTCATCTAAACTTTCGTTTCCAGTAAGATAAGGAAAGTCGAAAGTTTACCTGACTGTTGTTCCAAAAGTACATACACGTATATTAGTGTCTTAAACATTTTCTTGACCTACCCTCAGAAAAACCCAAGTCTCCAATTTATTGTACCAGTATTAACTTTCTGCCTTCTCATTGACGAGGAAATAAAGACAATAGAAGTACTGTTTTTTCATTTTAGGATTAGTTGTTTTTTTATCTTCATTTCTACAACTCGCGAAGTTTATCAGTTGTGGATTTTGAAAAGAATCTGGCCCACCTCGCTTTTTGTTCACAAAATACAGCCTTCATTTATTATCATCTATGCTCTTTATAATGGTACGTTTAGGTGCTTCATAATATCTTCTTAAATTTATCAAACAGGGGCTCTGATTTATAAAATTTTAAAAACATCTAAAGTGAAAAAAATACAAAGTAAACTAAATTTTTCCACCCAAACGATTTGGTTAATATATTGTAAGATATCAACCTTCCTATATTGCATGAACTGAAACATGATTTTGCTCTGTTGTGATGGGTTTTTAATGTCAGGTCATGCTTAACATACTGTGTCGTGATGCTGCTGTTGTGACTTATAAAAGGAAACATGTAAGTGATTCATTCATAAATACTAATAACCTGTGTAGGTTAACATTCTTGTAGTATACAACAGAAATCTTCCTATTCCAGTGTAGTCACGAATCATAACTTGTACGTGATCGAGTTCCGTATGTTTCCCTATTGTCGTTCATTGTACACTGTTCGCTGTTTTAGGCGTTTGATGGGATACATTGAATATGCTGTTCTTTTTACATTCATAACTAGGGAGCCAATGGGTCTAGCACCCTTTAGGGAATTAAGCCACCACAAACCCCCTTATTGGCGCCTTCGCTGGTAGTAGTTATAGAAAATGGTTATCATCGAGAATTAATGCGTAAAAGTGGACGATTAAATCTTTTCAGTGCTAAAGAAACAAATTCAGTCGTGGCCTGAGAAGCAGGTAAAGTTTCAACAATAAACACTATTTAGTATCATTGCAACTATAACTTTGGACTATGAAATATGAAAGTTTCCCCAACCTTCGTTCCAAAATATTGTTCAGTTTGAAAACGGGCATTTTGGGCACTTGCATGTCAGACCTCTCTGCTGCTACGCGGAGAGGTCTAGAAAACATATAATACCAGACCTGGACACCCCTTTCATGTGGTAAGTGTCTTGCGTGATTTGCTCCATTTTCACCGACATTTAGTAAAAGTTTAACTTCTAACTGGTTGCAACAGCAGACAATAACAATAGCTCCTGTTCTCTCTACCTTTTTTGAAGGATGCCTCAAATTCACAGCTGTCGTGCAGCGAGCAAGTCGTTTCTGCTTGAGAGATTTTCCAACCCTTAAAGGCCAAAACGAGGGGGTACACATCAAAGCAAGAAAATCGTTGCTTTATACGCTAAAAAGAATTTGTCTTTTTATTGGCCCTTTCAACCATTTTATTCTTAGGACAATGATTGGTCAAAACAACACCAACCTGACAGCCAGATCTTTTGATTGGCTACTATTAAAACACAGTTGGGAATTAGTCTCCTTGCTCTCTTTTCAATTTCAGTTTGGATAATTTTGTACTCTGAGGAGTATGGCACAAAAAAAGCTTTTCAGTGCTACAACATTTTTCTCTATTTCGTGCAGTTTTAATATTCAGTACCACCAGCAAAATTTTTGAACAATCTATTCATTGAAGTGACCACCTCTTGTTCTATTTTGATTTTTTGGATGGTATTACCTTCTTATATTAGTGATGATTCTCATTAGATTTACCTTAAAAATATTACTTATTTCTCATCCTTCTTGTGTCATTCTCATGTAACTGATCAATTTTCTCAGCAAGTAATGAAAGGTAGCATGAAACATTTTTGATAAAATCAGACGTCTTGAAAACTACATACAATTTTCTAGATTTTTACATCTTTTTAATGCCATTTGGTTCCCACCTACAGTATCAGTTGTAACAATATCACATCAGCCAATGGGTATGTATAGGACGTAACATAGTTCCCTAATAAAGATAAATAAATCATACTGCACAACGTCATACACACATCTGACGTGTCCAATGGATAACAAATAAAGTGGTAAGGAAGATTCTGCATGATGTGAAAAGCAACATTGAGCTTGTCACAATGATAATGCTTCACTTAAAGTTTTAGCCTGGGTTTTTATATTTATAAGTAGAATTTTCACAATAACACTACAAATGTGATTGAATTTTAAAGGGCTTATAATTTTTGCATTTTGGGTCTTGTTTCCAAGATAAAGGGGTTTGATTATTGCCAATTTAAATAGGCCTTTTTATAGGAGCACTGAGCGACTTAAGGCCAGATGCCCTTCCCATTGTCACTGATGGCCCTTCCAGGAACTGAGCCCAGACCCTCTGAAAATGAAGGCAAGGAACTTCTACACTAGACCATAGCAGCTCTAACGGGCTTATAAATATGCTAATATATACGTGCATATACTTGTTATATCTCAAAATATTTAAGTATGAGGAAAATCAAGACACTATTCTAGGTGTACATGCAAGAAAAACCACACTAGGTTTTACCAGTCGTAGTATTTAAAAAAATAGCATTTTGAGAAGGCAGGATTTGAAATGATAAGTTTGAATAGACACTAGAAAAATAGAAAAGTATGTCACTAATGTAATAATGTAATCCAATTTGTAACATACTTTCCTACTCCTCTAGTGTGTATTCAAACTTATCAATCAATATTTATGTGGAGATGATCTGAGATGCTAGTAAAAACAAGAAGCTAGGGTAGCTTTATTCAAAACTCCTATTTTTATGCAACAAAAAGGGCATGGTCAGCCAACTTTCTTTGGGGATACAGGAGTGGCAAGGTATGTGGCATGCTCCATACACTTAGTCATTGGTACTTGTATCACAACACAAACCAATATAAGCTACATGACTGACTAGAAGTCCCAAATACTCTTAAAAGGCTATGCCCTTGTACTTCAAACTGTAGAAATCTTTTTACAAACTGGCCAAAGAATGTAAACAACCTAGCATTAAATTTTGATAGGACTTACCAGGTGTTGCTAAGGTATGATTTTATGTTAACTTGTCATATCTATAGATGCACAGTACAAGTAATGTCTATCACAATGTCCACTCTTATTTTATCATACTATATATGCACCTTCAACCTAACCCAGCTTTGGTATATCACAGTGTTTACTCTTTTTCATGGAAAAAAGGTATAAAAAGACCATACTTCAAGACGATAGGATAAAACCAATTACGTAAGTCAGGAGAGTTTGTAAAAATTTATGGGGAAAGAGCACAAATAATAATTAAGAGTCCATCTCCACGTTTTTCCCCTTGCTTCTGCCTCTGCCCCCCTTTTTTGTACCTGTACCTCTTGGTCTATGAAACCCCCTCTCCGTTCCCCTCCCAAAACAAACAGATTTTGGTATTGCCCTTTTATAAGAAAAAGACCTCATCCCTTCTGCTGGTGCTATTGTTATATTGTCTCCAGTCTTAGCTGAGGTGAGTTCTTCTGCCGATATAGTTGATATCGGTGATGGTATATCAACATCCATATCACCCTGTGACTTCTTTTTGTGCCCATGTGTAGTTTTGAGCTTGTTAAAACGGAAGTCTGCTGGGTATTTGTGAGCCTCTATTACATGGGCATTCCTCTGTCCCCTGTTCATAAATAATGATGCACAACCATCAGTGATACATCGATAAAAGCTCTGACCCCTTTCTACTTTACTTTCAAACAAAGGATCGTGATTTTCCTCGATATGCAATTCCAGTAAAAAGTCTGATGGAAAGTTGGCTTTGCAGTCCTTGCATCTGTACCTATGGAAAGCAGTGTAATGATAATCAAATGCTCTGTTGTTTGGGAAGCACTGTGAACAGCCTTTCTCTGTACACATTATATTTTCGACAGCTGCCGTGTTAAAGTCTTCCAGTAACTCATCGATATCAGTGGCTACTTGCTTCGACCCTTGAAAGCATGCTACGTTCCCTTCACTAAAAAACTCGTCGAGAGGAGATATTTTCGTTCGCTGACGTATGAATGAAAAGTCCGACAAGCTCACCATTATTGTTTGCTCTTGTATGCTTCTAAGATTTGCCCTCTCTAGCTCTGCTCTAGTAATCCGCCAGATCTTAGTTGATCTCTTCTCAATCACTGTGTGACGTTGTTGTTTGCATGCAGGCTTAATACAAATCTTACACTCTCTCAAGAATGAAACAGCGTAAAACTTGATCTGGAAATCCAATCAGCTCATGTACGACTTCCTAGCAACATACTCTCGAGCTACTAAGTATTGGTATAAGAGCAAGGAAGGTTATCTTTCGTCCAATTTGATAAGCTTTCCTCAAGAGACTTCGGTTGCTATATAGACATCCATCCATGTTACTCAACATCGATAGAGGTACGTTCATTCCATGAAGGCCAAAAGGAAAAAGGGGGCAATATTTTAAAAACCCATCATCATCACCATCATTAATCGGGCGCACCCGAATTCACGACCAGCGCTCTCCACGAAGACCTGTGTCATTCTGGAGCATTTCTGTAACCATGACGGCGTTAACTAGCTAGAAAAAAGCGCGCGAAAGTTTAACCTGCGAGCTGACAGCGAACGAAATGTGTTCTTTTCAGAATCTTTTAGCGGCTACCCGTTCGGAGTCCTCAGCTATGACATTCTCTATGAAGTCCTCGAAGCCCGTAGCTATGACTGTCTCTTGTGTTGCCCACAACTATACCAATCGTTGTGTACATAAGTCTGATGAAGATGAATCGAGGCCGACCAAAGCAATATCGTTTTATAGGTAGCCTACTTATGTGGTAATGTGGTACTGTTTCACCGTAGGCCTTTGTAGATAAGGATCTCCTATCAAAAGGCTACTGTTTGCATACGTTCTATCCAAAACTTTCTTGATTGGTTATTACAACAGTTTCAATAACTTCAGTAGGATTGAAAATAATCGATTTAGAGACTTATTAGCAGTCTGTATTTGAACTTCAAATCTCCGGAGCCTTTGGAAACATTGCTGATGGAACATTTGATAAAGTTTCGATCGTAGGATTTAGTAAGTGAAATCAGATCTTATGCCTTTTGCTAGTATAGGCACAAGACAGCATACAATGACTGAGCTAAAGAGTTGCTTAAAATACCCCGCAATCCACGTCATCGGAGAAACCAAATATCACTAAGTAATACATAAAGAATCTTTTTTGATTATTTGCGGAAATTTAAGTTTCCCGAAAATTGCAGGCACCTACCACAACACTGTTGTACACATATAGCTCAAAAGGGGAGGAGTAAAGATGGGAGGATGGCTGTACGGTTTTGATAACAGACGTTCTTAAGGGGGCAGTTTGGTGCGTCAGACTTTCATAAGGGGGCAGCTTGGTGCGTCAGACTTTCATAAGGGGGTAGTTTGGTGCGTCAGACTTTCACACGGGGGAGAATATAAATATAAGGAGCAATAAGTGCCTTAAGCTCCCTAAACAGAGAATGAAGGAATCAGCCAAATTTACTAGGCTACACTTGCTGCCCCTCCCTCGCAGCTCTATGACTGGCCAAGTGCTAAAGGTATGTGGAATCTCTTAGTAAGGGATTTAGGGTCAATGTCAGATCATTTGTTAATTCATTTTAACATTAACTGCATATCATTAAGCATATCATGGCATAGCTTCCAACCATAAAAAATTCAAAGTTGTTAAATGCTCCATAAGAGTGCTCACAACCAGGGCCACCGACAGGCGGGCGGCGGGCCTCGGGATGAAGAACATTGTTGGGGCTACGTCCATTTTATCGTGGGAACGGAATATTAGACGGAAGAATGCAGAGCAGAAGTGTATCATTAATGCACTAATAATGCACGTCTGATAAAATTATCCGGAAACTTCCCTAAATCGCAAAACAGGAACCCAAAGATCAAAAATATCGATTTCCTACTACTAAAACATCATTGTGTAGTTAGTATATTTACCCCAGCCCGTTGCTCAGTACACAGATGCGGCTGACGAACTAATATTTCTAAGGATTCTTGCTACATGAAGTAACAAGGCGATACCCCCATCCCCTGAACTAGCATACGTAAGTTCTCTTGCTATAGCGATACTGTAAATGCAGTATACGTAACTTCCAGTGTTAATTTATAATTCATTTAATGTATGATTTGTTAATTTCTATATCAATTTGGAGCCTTCAAACGTAATATAACTACATCTGCCCTGTTTTGGAAACCTCCCCAACACATGCGTGGATAAAAAATTTTTTTACCAACTTACTAAAAGATCATTTTCAGTCTGACCAAATGATACAATCCAAGTATCAGTTTAGTGCCAGCAAAATCTTTTAACCTAAATTAGTGCATTGGATTTGGACTTTGAAAACAGCCACATGTTCTTGACAATCCTCCATTAGAAGATTTCATAAGATTTATGTCGACGCATTGCACTTCCCATTCGTGTGTGCATCTTGAAATCAAAGAGTTTTGCTTTCAATGAGGTTTGTAACTGCATTTTTTATTAATGTATCATAAAAATTTGGATTGATTGGCATGACCCCTACGCAACACTCAAGCATAAACATCTTCTTGCTCAACCTACTCTCTCCTCCATTGTCAATGACATGATATTAGAATGATCCCTGATAATTTCTAGGCAAACTAGTTCATTGAACTACTCCTCCTCAAAAGCTTACTTCATTTGGTTAAATAGGATAACATAGGCGACCCTAATGAATTTGCTTGAGAGTACACATGTTTCTGTTTAGCAGTAGAATCTACAACGAAAATAATAAAGTAAGAAGCAACACCACAATCCCTTAAAATAAATAGACCACACAGTACAATTATGAACAGGATTAGCTTTAAACAAAGATACGAGATTTGCAGGTGGAAATAAAATCTTTGGAACAACCAAACCAAATAAGTTACTTTACAGAGCAAAGATTACATATCAGAATTGATGCTAAAAAGGATCACAAGATGAAAATCAATACTGCGCGAAACAGCGAAATCATGTTAGCACTGAAAAGCTTTTTTCGTCTGACATTCCTTGGAGTACAAAATATTCAGAATTGAGATTGAGATGAAATCAAGGGTAGACTAGCATATACCTATAAGTACAATAATGTCAATTGCCATAATTTATAATATTAAACAATACTAGTTCACATTGGCATCAAATAACAAAAGCACACAACCAACAATTTAAAAAATCGGTTTTAGATGTTAAATTTGTGTTACTAAACGCCATTGTAAAAGCATAATAGGTGTAGCAACAGTTTATGAGAACCAACTTGTAATTCGTTTATCTATATCTTCTTGATTTACAAGAACACAGTGGGTTGGTATTTGCCTATCACGTGGTTACTTAATTATGCTAAAATATTAGTGACGTGTATTTCTTCAGTCTCGGGGTAGGAGTAAAATTGTTCTCTCAAAACTAGATACAAGAGACAATTAGAGTAGGAGAAAATACATCGAAAAATCTTTATTAAATATGCAGGTATAAAATCAGTTTTTAAAGAATAGAATAATTTACGCTTAGTGACTGCTTTAAACTACCCTATCATTTAAAAAGGCGGGAACGCCATTTACAAGGTTCAAATTGACCTAGTTTTAATAATAGTCCTTTCCGAAGGTACTAGCCATCGATAATAGTTAACTAAAAGAACATCAAAATAAGGTGTTAGGATTATATGAAAAGGGGTACTTAATGTATATAGGAGAAATGTACATTCGAGTTTAACATTTAAGAATACAAATGTGTCTTCTATAACTCACCTTTCATGGAAACAATAGTAAGATTAGCAACACCTACTGCACCTATAGTGAAAACTGGTACACTAATATCACTAATATCACTAATATCACTAATATCAATAACACTGCCACTAATATCAATAACACTGCCATAACAACAACTGAACACTAACATAATGTTCATCTTCAATAATGAAGAACAGTCTTCACAGCTGAGGTCTTTGATACATATTTCCTCTAAAAAATACAAGCCTATGACATAAATAGGTTCAAGCTGTCCTTCGACAGAACTGGAAACCATCTTCAGCTTCGAGCTCTTAACTAGTCAATGTTCTGCTTACCCAAGAGGTGGCTCCACGTGCTCAGAGCCTTGGAGGGAGGTGCTTGAAGGCAGACCTTATGTACCTTTAATTTCTGATTTCAGCGGGTACCTGATCAGTCAAATCTTAAAATGTACCCACTATTCTTGGCCCTTATTTCAGCTCTTCTCTTCAAACGGAAACAATTACTGTAGCCTATGCTAATATAACTTAAAGTCCCATGGTGCTTTGCTCATGCTCTCACAATGACTTTGCCGTTTTGATAATTTGGTGAATACATATTTACGTTGGAAGCTGCACGGATGGGCTTCTATGAAACGAGCAACATTAAATAATTTGTACAACGAAGTCTTTGAAGAAAGCAAGTACTAAAAATTTCCTGGCCCTTACAATACTCGATTGAAACCGATGCTTTGGACACTGCCTTTACTGACGATCGCATAAGATTTCTTGAGAGGAGTATTGTGCATCCTCAAATAAGTCATATCACATCGGTTCGGAGAAGTGTTACGACTGCCTCTTCCATGGAGATCCAGAAGTCTGTCACAATTTAGCTCAAAGTGTATCTCTGATTATAATAAACAAAAAGCTTTAAGATACCATTAAGCCTTTGATTCTCACCTTATTGAAATTCTGTAGCACAAATAACTTATTCAAAAATTCCTTCATGAACAATGTGAGAAGATGGACACTCTGGAGAGATCTAATTAACAGCAGGTACACGGACAGAGCAAAGAGCTGACGTTTAGAACAAAGACGTTCTCTGCAAATCCTTGCATTGAAGCAAAGAAATCCCCAATCTTGATGAAAGAAGGGCGAAGATGACAGGATTGTATTTAGGAAAATCTTGACTACAAATGAGGGGTTTGGTTACCGTCTCCGATAACAAGTGACCGGCTTCCCATATTGACAAAACTGATCTAATCTGCAGTCACAAAAATGCAGCACTGGAAGGAAGCTGAACCAGACAAGGTGAATTTTGAAAAGATGCTAGAGAGCGTGGGATGCGACAATCCGAGCGATACGTGTAGTGAAGTGTACTTTCAAAGAAGCCAAACGAGAGCCTTTCAAGCTGATCCTCATGAACCACATGGCGGAACTGAATCTTCGAATCTATCGCAGTGTTCAAGAGACTGAGTGAGCTACTTCAGAGACGGCGGAAAGATCATTTTATTGGTGCGGCGAGGAAAATGATCCTAAACGACGAGATTGTGGCAACTCTATTTCGGCTACTACCAACGAAGCAGGTAAAGCGACCAATCAAGTCAAATTTTCCAAGAGCCGACTTGATGCATGAAAAGCCGACGAAAGGCTAAAAATTTTGGTACGACAAGCGCCGTACCTGGCGTATCTCCCAGGAACATGTTGCATGCGTGATAAAAAACTTGAATTACAATCTATGTCCTGTGGATATCATGACAAAGAATAATAGCGGTCTGATGGATAACACAAAATATTTTGAGGGGACGCCATTCAACACCAAAAAATTTCCTCGATCTTAGAATAAAAAAATTTTAAAACCCAAAAGTATCCCAGAACTGCTAAAGCCTAATACACGGATCAGCAAGCAGCAATTAGAAGGGGAAACCGAGTGAGTACACATTAAGTGAGAATTTAAAATATGGTTTGAATTCACTTATGGCTTTTCTTTGCAAATTTAAAACTGCAAGAAATAGTTAATTCATTTTGTACTTAAAAGCTTTTTTCGTCTGACACTCTTCAGAGTACAATTCGTCAGAAAATAACCGAAAAGGG
>JAAAKL020003865.1:0-22134 GCA_010016065.2 Carybdea cf. marsupialis auct. non (Linnaeus, 1758) | reverse complement strand
ATTCCATTACGTCTATTGAAGTAGTATGTATCAGTAAGTTCCAATAATTACATTGGCATTGTATTTTAGCCATATACTGTACAATTTTAAACAAGGCATACTGATTGTCACAATAGGTAGGAAAACAGCAAGTCTTCTACATCAATATCTTGCTGCAAAAGCTTGCGTAAACTTACCCACTACCAAGAACCATGTTGAAGGCAGCAAGAATCCAGGGTAAGTACATTGCCTAAAATGTAAAAAGCCACCAATCAGATGTGAGCTAAATGTATCCATTTACTTACTGACTGATGAACCAACCATCCAATCAATCGATCAGTCAATCAATCAATCAGTCAATCAAACAATCGCTAATAAACTAAGTGAATTACTCAACCATCCAAGTACTGAATCAAGCAATCATAAGTCAAGTTATAAATCCAGGAAATATCATCACCCATCCATAAAAATCACTCAATAGATAGTGCAGCAAAACATAAAGTATAGGTTACGTAATGGACTAAGGTGCATTAAATACATACTAAACAAAAGAAGACATTTTCATTCTGAAAACAAATGTTATGTAATGCTTATATGTTACAATGACATTTCTCTATTGTTGGTAATGGCCACATAAGGACACCACAAAAAAATAAATGGGGTCAAAAAGCATCCTCTGAAATGTCAGTGCTGACTACATTACCTTAAACTGTGTTCCAAACCAGAATTGTACAATCACATTTTGATTTATTTGGCACCATATGTATAGAACACTAAGAACCAAGGCATCCATTAAGAACTGAAATAGAAAAAAGAAAGATATGAGGGCAATTGAAAGTGTATTAATGCAAGTATACATCTGACAGTAAAAACAACAATACATCGAGAATGACAGGGGCAGACCCACTACACCATGATACATGGATGAGAAGGTGGTTTGACATCAAACGCAGTGCAGATCTATGTGTTTCTGCGACTACAGCTCACACATAACATTAGGTCTACGGAAGTGCTGATCTGGCTTCTAAATGCATGAGGGGAAAAGTTGCACCTTTTTTACACAAGTAAAAGGAGTCTACTCCTTATCCTTTGAATACAGTCACACAAATAATCTATTGAATAAAAAAAACCCAACAAGATCTGATTTCATATCAACACTATTTGTAAAGTTTACCTTCAATAATACATTCCTCAATGATACTAATCAAAAAGCCTATCATTTAGGAGTCAATGTCTTTACCATAAACTCTAATGCCATACTTTACTATACTTAAACTCCCCGTGCTACTGTAGTACAAAATATATGGGCATGCTTTACAAGGATATTCTGTCACTTAACTCCAATACATATTTGTTTTTACACTGAAAAATACTAGTTGTAGTAAAATGTGGCATTTGTAACTCGTGCAATATTTATTCTCATACACTTCAAAATTGTATATACTTACACTTAATGGAATCAGGAAACCAATTATCTGATTTACCATTAAGAAAAAACAATAAAATGATCTCAACACTATCAAAAGTATATCAGATCAAAAGTTACAACTTATCATACATATCAGAGGTGTATATGGCAAGGGAGATATAAAAGCAAACATGGTACATCAAAGATACATCAAGGAAACCACTGAACAAGTTTGTATGCATTATGACCATTTGAAACTATAGGACCATTAAAAAAGCTGACTGACTAGGTCCATCATTGTTTTATCAAACTAGTCTGTGTTGATGAAAAACTATATATATTTATAGATATTTATATACAACCAAAAGCTTGCCAGTTGCCTCAGGGAGTTTTAGTTCTCTTACATATACAAACATATGAAGACAGAGTGTCCAGCTGATATTGAGATACAATGGTTAAAGGTTCAACTTGATAAATGGACTGGGAAGAGGCAAACACTAGAAGATATATTACAATACAAACATACAATACTGCTGCAAAGTTCCACCACTGTCTGGCTGTTATTTGTGGAGAAAATCACATTTGAGGAAAGGCCTATAAGTTATAGTTGATAAAATATGAAATGTGAACACAAATGAAATGTGTTAAGCCTAATGCATGTCAAGAAAATTGATCAAAGTAGATTTGCCAATTTGTGACAATGTGTATGATCGAGATATTTCAGAGCCATTGAGTACACAATCAGCTTTCAGGTGAAATCATAAAAATTTCAGTAAAAATACTAAACTGTTTGAGAGAAATCACAATTTTTAGCCCTGTGTCAATTTGGCCCCCATACACAGACAGACTTAATCAGTTTCATACAAAAAGTCACCAACAGACTGTTATAGTTAAAAAGCCTGTCTAGAATTCAAAGGACCATCTTCAGCATGGGGAACTGCTTTACAACCACGAAAGTCTAACGACTTCATATCTGAACCAAATCTCATATGTTGCATGTGCAGTAAAGCTGAAAAAAATCTGTCTGAGAAGATTGTCTGAATATTAATCAAGTTGCATCAGATGTAAAAACAAGGTGTTTCATAATGTTATCCCTTTTGTCATGGGCAAGCAGGTTGACCTATAAGTAATTGCCTTGAAGACAATGGTTTAAGTAAAGCCTATCCTGCCAAACCGTTTATTACAGGCCATAGTTGATCCTTGTATATGCTGCTTATTTCTGAAGACACTAGTTGGTGGCCTTCACTACATGAGGTATATAGTAACCTAAAAATTATAATTATATACATTTAAATGACGTTCCATACATAAATCTGTAGAGCTTTTCATGTATTTTTGATCAAATGTATTTCTGGAAAAATGGGATTTGTAGCTGGCATCTTTTAGCATTGTTTGGACTCTGAGCTTTTTCTTGGAAGGATGACAAGGCCATATTCATAAGACACCTACAAAGCTACAGGAGTGCAGAAAAGTGTTGTTAAGCAATTATTAAGATTAGTGGTTGTCACATTTTTAAGTGAAAGTAGGATGTGGTCAACGGCATACTTTTATAAAAACTAGCATATATACTATCCACACACATGTATACATACACATATGTAAATATGCACGATAATGAATGACTAATGACCCCTTGTTTGCAAAACTATGAAGAGGATACAGTTAGAGTAAATGAATTGAATAATAGCAGGAACAAGTAATCAGCAGGTCTTCCATGAAAAAGCCCTTCAAAATACAAAAGAGAATAATAATATACAAATATATTACAAAGATATATTGTTAAGAATTTCAAGTAACACAAATTGTTCTATATCAATGTAGACATTGCCAATGTCATTATAAAACTGAACGATTGCTCAAAATTGTGAGGTTTCATTATTGGGATCACAAAGCCTACATAAGTCAGTAGCTTTATACATACATTAAGATTATCAAAGTTTTAAATGTCATGGCAGGATTATTTGATACACATTGATTTGCATCCTACCTTGCATTGAGTGTTAGCACGAATATTTTAAAATGGAGTTTCCCAAGTAAAACTTGGTGTGGTTAACGGTTATCTTTACAGCATAAACATAAATGTTCCATTGAGAAAGTTTTACACTTGCATGGAGGAAGCCTTGTGGATGCCGGATATTAATTTGTGAGGAAAGTGAGTAAAGCACACAATCTCTTCCCACCCATCCCTGTTCATTGATGCTGTAATGTATATGATAAGGACTAGACAGATACTGAATGTCACCTTAAAGAATAAAAAGTTATTTGGAGAATACACAGCCTTATAGAAGCAGTATGCATATACCTAAATATTGGTATATGATGTTAGATTCAAGTACAATATAGTTTGACTAAAATACTCTCAATCTGTTACCAATCAGTTGCACTATGGTTCCTCTGAATTTCTTGACCTGTTAACATCATAAAGGTACCGTTTTAATAAGGTATTAGGATACACGTACAACTGTGAGATATATGTCACTAAACAAATCAAAATAAATCTATATATACAATACCTGATTCTAATTGTGTACTGTAGCTATACATGAAATACATAAGGATCATGTAATGAAATCCTGTCATTGGGCTTAGTGGATAGTAGAGAATTGATGTGACCAGTCTCCAGAACTACAGAAGAGAAAAAGAAAAAAAAATTATAGACACACACAGTAACTAGTAACTTACAGCCAACATTGGACAATATCAGTTAACTTAATAATTTTACTCATAAACTACTTGTTCTATTATAATTAATAGACAGTTGCACAATGTTTGCTCCAACAACCTGTTTTCCACTCATTTTCATTTTAAGCAATCGGTAGGCCTACTTTTGGAATGCCTTTAAAATTAATTTTAAAGAATATAAATGTATATCAGTTTCTATTGGTCCTAGAAAATTCTTATATCTAGAACACTTGATTACAATGCTCCTTAGCAAATCTTAACAACTAATCAAAGTTCAATTATCTGAAAATTCCCTGTTTGAAATACCATTGAATCACCTAAGTTAATAATCATGCAGCTAAAACATAAAATGTGCCACAGATGCCTGCCTACTTAGTATATACAGAACAAGAAGGTTACCAGAGGCCTCATCTTACCTCCTATAATATGATTACTATTTAATAAATTTACAAGATTTTGTTCAGGAGCCTTGTTTATTGTGGGAATGGGGGAAGATCACTATGATCAATGAGCTATCATTCTTGGATAAAGCACTTTTTCAACGATTGATGCACAGCCTACGCAATTGAAGACTGAGCTTGTACGTTGAAAAATGAAAAAAGGAACTGCCTATAGATTCTGATCTTCTCTGCTAATATTTTATATAAGAATAGCTCTAACTAGTTCTAAGCGTTTAGCAGTGTCAGAAAACCATTCTGCCAGTCGTGGTCACAACATTGCATATACAGGCCAATGTTGAAAGCGTAATTCATAACTACCTTATAAAACTTTCGCAGTCTGGTCGCATGGCACTTGGCCAATGCAGGCTCCTAGTATGCCGACTGGCTTGCTGAAGCAAAGCCAGTCATCTACACGTACCCACACCCTCGTGAATATGCAGAAATATAAGACATGGATGTCAGTGCCTTTAAATGAAAATGGGTTTCCAAACCAGTGTAAATCATTATTTCTCACCTGAAATTTGTAGACGATTAGTTTGAAGCTCAAGGCCATGTAGTATGGGTTCAATAACCCAAATCTGCCGGCTATAGGAAAGATCAGGGACAACGTAAACCACCATCTTGATATTATTGGAATGGACGAAAACCACTGTCCGAGGTCGTTGTCAACCATTGTAGAATGCTCAAAGACCAGTTCCTTACCACTTTACCTAGATATTTATCAGTTCCCAGTTTTAAAGTATCAAACTCCAGCTAAGTACATGTACTTTTGTCACTTCGATACATTACTTTGCAACAATTTATTGCTGACTCCGATCCCACTGACGTGGAATTTTATAAGAAAACATCCTCCAAATGGAGGAATTCACAACCCTTGTTTCGAAAACGAGGTTCGCATTCTTTCGAATTCGAGCTAGTTTATGTCTCTGTCCCTGCGTCTCTTCGCCGAGAGGTTTTCACAGAAAGGGGAGGTGGCAGAGCTATGAACCTTGTGAAAAGTTACTTGGGTCCTAGTTTGTTCCCTATGCAGAGCCAGCAAAACAAGGGGCCAGGGGGCATGGGCCCCCACTTTTCTGCTAGGTATGATCTGAAAATTTGTGCATGTAAAATTATTATACTTGACACACCTATTTGGCCCCACTCCCACCTCTAAAACCATTTCGCTGGCCCTGCCAGGTGAATCTACTGACCTTCGGTAATGTAGATGTACAGATGTAAAAGTTAAGATTCAACGAGCTTAGATCACGGGCTGGTAGTTCTCACGTGCTCATCGTAGTGCTCACTGAGAAAATGTAACATGATATTTGACACATAGATCAGGGACATATTCAACAATATATCAAACACAAAAGTTTTGCATCCATTTAAAGATTTGTAACTCTAAGATACTAGTCTCAGTTCACTCATCATAGAAACAATTCTTCATAATGAAATACTATTTGTTTAATTAATAGTACATATAAACTTCATGATACAAAAGAAGGATCAGAAATAATTTATCATGTTGCAGTAATGATAATATTTACAGATTAGAATGCATTGCAGCATCCTGGCATTGTATACATCAAACAGCGCACACATGAGTTCTACTCGTGATCTAATCTTGATTACGCAGTAAAGACTATGGTCAGCTTCTGCCTTGTCTTTTTGAAGTCGAACATGCATTTTATATTGAGTTACATGCCCTCGCAATGTGTGACTCTACCAAATAGTCCGCGAAATAAACTTGATGCAGATATCATTGGCCGCATCAACGCCACAAATAAACACAATTTGATCACTTATGTGGGTTATTATCACTGGTACTCTTATTGCTGCATTTCCGCCTTTTTATTTTTGTACGTCTAGATTTTTATAGAGCCTTGATTACCATTATTGTTCCTATGCTTTATTTCAACGAATTTAGACAATTTTTGATGTCCTGTAATATTAAAAAACGCTTTTGCGATTTCATAATCCTTATAACAATAATACGTTTTGCGCTCTAAACATATGGTTAAGCCAGTTATACAGCGTGCCGTTTGGCATCATCGTTTTATAGATGACCTCTTACAGGGATTCATATTTTTATGACCACATCGCTCATCCGACAGCTAAACAATCGCCATCCTTCCTTCTCTTTAATCATACCTTATTTACTTGCATGAGCATGATCTCCTTTCACGTTCCTCCACAAGGGGGTGATGAACTTATGTAACATCAGGCACACATTTTTATTGGTATTTATTGGTGTTTGGTGGTACATTAATTTTTTTTTATTTCAGACACGAATTTATGACCATTTGTTGCAATGTCTTATGTAAGATTCTAGTGCCTTTGTTTGCTGCATATTAATCGAAAGAAGATTTGAGGAAGATTTCCAAAGGTCAAATCCTTCAAAATAGTTTTATCAAAAGGATAAGGGTCCTGATTTAGAGAAACTTTCGAGCATTATGAGTCCAATGTCAATACTGTAGATTGTAGAGCCAATAATGCTGCATTTGGCTGTTTGTGTTGGTTTCTACTAATCGTAGTGACTCCTTCCTGTCACAACACCAGATACTTTACGTAACAAATAAAGAAGATCTTTGCCGATGATGGCTCATACATTTATGCAACCTTAAAAATACCACTCTCTCTAGTCTGTGTTTTCCAGAACGAGTTATTTGTTTGTGACTTTGGCTCTGTTGATCATAGATAATTTTATGGCTAGACTCGGAAAATATTGTTGACAGAACAGAATCAGTGTAGTTCGAACAGCAAACGTCTTTCTTTCAGAATTTCTGGTTTACTATTTTTCATCTTTCTGGAAATCGAAAGCTTAAGTCAAAGTAACAGTGAATCAAAGACCAGAATCTTTCAAAAACGTGCGCCAAGTTTATAGGACATGTCGTGGTTTGTAGGGGGAGTGTAACGTGCCGGGAAAAGTTCAATTGTGAGGCTGTTGGTGAACATCAAAGTGTGAATGGATAGGCAATAGTTTTAAAAAAGTTTAGGGGCCTCAATACGTTTTTGTCTCCTAGAACAATCAAGGCTCTTCAAAGCAATATGATCTTAGATAATAGTGTGAATGGGAGCAATAACACAGATAGTGGGACTGCATACGCGCTCCGTTAGAATCCTTATAGACTGCAGCTGGAGCCTGGCCGTCATCGACTTACTGGTTTCGGTTCCAGTGGAACAAGAATTGCAACTTAGAGTGTTCGCACACTGAAGAGAACGGGAAGACTGGAAAACGTCGAAAGGAAATAATACAATGTGTAATGTTTGAACCTACCCCGGAGCAGAATGTAACAGAGATCATGTCCCGGTGGTAGCTGACGTAAGTGTGCAGCCGAAGAAAAGGATAAGTCTGTTAGAAGAAAGAGGTTCCAGATACAGAAATTGAATGAACAATGTATAATTGAGAGTTTAAACTTGAGTTATAAGACAGAAATGAAGCCTTGAAAGATGAGGTCACTTTGAACTACCCGGAAAAGCGCTGGAACAATTTTGAATCTCTGATATCAATATAGCAAAATACCGTGGATGACTGACTATATATCGAATGAAATGAAAGAAATGCGAAAGAAGATGAGATGCGGAGAAGAATTAGTAACTTACCAGGGAGATACGCAGAGAATGTAAGAGAGATGAGTGGATGATAAATGTGAAAAATTGAAAAACTAGCCTGTAGAAACCAACAGTTGATGCATGACCATATGGCAGAAGTAGCCGGTAGACGAAGAGGTATCAAAATGTAACGCTGGAAGTCAATACATTGACAATTGATCCTGATGAAATAGCGGAGAGGTTGCAGAAAGACATCCGAAAGCTGTTGCCTGATAATCGACCTCAAAATTTAGAGCGGACTGCAGATGGTCAAGGCCAAGACATCATTGTGGAGAAGGTGGAGGATGCCAAGAGGAGGATGAAGGAGGTCAAGAATAATGTAGAAGATGACATATTATTGTAAGTGCTGAGAGTGCTGGAGGACAATTAGATTGGAGTAGGAAACAGCGCTGGGGATTCTTATATACAAGAGAGGTTATGTTACTAGACAGGTGTTGAATTCCATTTTGTTGCCGAAACCAAAGTTTCAGGGGTCAGCGAAGTGCATTATGTTTAGAACACTCAGCATTATAAACCAAATAGTTAAAATTGAGGATAATTGTAAGCAGGATAAGAACAAAACTGACGCCGAAATTTGGAATCGAGTAAAGTGGTTCCATCAAAGAGAAAGGCACTAGAGATACAACATTCATGTTGAGAATTGTATCAGAGATAGAAGTGGAATTGGAAAAGAAGTTATTTATAAGCTTTATGGATCATATGAAAGCGTACGATCAGTTTAAGAAAGTTAAGACCTTATCATGATGCTGCAGGACATCGAAATAGATGAAAGGGACGTTAGTCTTATATAAAATTTGTATTTAAATCATACTGCAATATTGTATTATTGAAATTTTGTAATGCAGCCACAACCAACAAGAAAAGGGATATGTCAAGGATGTGTTTTATCACAAGACCTATTGAATCTTTACTGCAAGATTATTATGAGAATTATAAAAGATTTGGATGGAGTGACGATCGATGGGAGTAATCTCTTGGATGCCAAATCTCAGTTTTGATTGCAGACTCCAAACAGAAGCTACAGAATCGGCTGCACATTTCGGATGAGGAACGTAAACTGAAATGATTGAAAATGAATAAAGGAGAAACTGAGGTGCTGGAAATTGCAAGGGCAGAACAGGAGGAGGATGTGGACATTAAAGTAATTTAGATACAGAATTGATCATGCTAGTTAGGAGCTTCAATTGTAGCTTTCCAACAACCAAAACCATTTCTTCCTTGTACTGTTCTCTACTTTACATTTATTGAAATACTTTTGCTTCAATTTAACAGGTTTACAACTTAACTCAGTGTTAAAACGTGACTGCAAAAGGAGCTTCATCGTAATGGATGATTTCTATTCTATCGTGGTTAACTTTATTCAAGATGTGTTACGTCAAGAGCCGCTTCAGGAAAAACCCTAGAGAGTCCTTCCTCCTTCCGGTTAAATATTGTGTAGATATTGTAAAACTAACGTGAAAGTTTGGAACCTTAAGCCACAATAATGAAAATCAGAGAAATATTTGCCCTGAAGTTTTTCATGATCTCCGCAAGCTTTGCCTAGTCAAGTCATTTCTTAGGATAGATTTTCTTAACGTTATCATTCATGCCCTTTGAACAAGCAAATTGTATTTTTCCAGTAGCCCGGTTTCCTATTGTACTTGGTACTGTGCGTAGTAAAGTAAGCATGAAATACACAAAAAAAGCACCATGATCTATATTTGTTAGTGGAGCAGGATCAAAAGTACAGCTGGCGTTATAGCTTCGTACAATGTTACTACAAGACATGATTTCATATGAAGACTTGCTTCCTTTAAGTATTAAATGTTGATGGTTTCTGAATGTAACGAATTTCGAATACCATGACCATGGCATCTTCACAATGGTAAATTCTCGTATCCACATAGTGCTGCATTCCTCGGTCATTGTAGCACCAGATCCCATAGCTGAAGTTACCCTGCAATAGCAAGACATTGAAAAATATAATGCAATGGTTACAGTGTCACTCGTGTGCGAATCCCTTATTACGATTTAGGTTTTACAACAGGTAAATCTAATACATAAACTAGGAAATATGGCGACAAGTTCCACGTGCTTATCACGGGTATCATTAAGCCCGATCTATAAACGGGTGGAGAGAGTGATTTTCCCCCGTTATATTTGTCTCTACAGTAATACAGTGAGAATAAATCTCATTTTTTATTTATCAATTATTGATGATAACATTCATGTTACAGATAAGTTCAACAGTTCCATCAGAATTAACAGATCGATGGAGAATAAGCTGACTTTGTAAAATCTAATGATGAAAAAAACAACAAAAAGAAGAAAAAAACCCAGAAATTAACGCACCGCAGGGCTCCTTTGTCGTGGAGTTCAAGGCATGATTGGTTTAGGGATTGATTCAATGTGTACAGGTACAAAGGCTCGAGGATAATAGCTAGGGGCAATCTAGATGCGACTATTTACTAAATACGTAATATCTGAAGAGACTGTAGCATGATAAATGTAAGGGACTTTACACATATACTAAAGAGACAGTATCTTTACAAATAAACCGAAGAGACTGTAGCATGATAAATATAAGAGACTTTATATATTTACTAAAGAAACTGTAGCTTAACAAATAGACCGAAGAGACTGTAGCATGATAAATATGAAAGACTTTATATATTGACTGAAGAGACTGAAACTTTACAATTTGACCGAAGAGACTGTAGCATGATAAATATAAAAAGCTTTATATATAGACTGAAGAGATCGTAACTCTACAATTTGATCGAAGAGACTGTAGCATCATAAATATAAAAGACTTTATGTATAGACTGAAGAGACTGTAGCTTTACAAATAGACCGAAGAGACTGTAGCATGATAAGTATAAGAGACTTGTGTTGTCATCTTCGGTCTTTCAGTCAAGTTTATTTGTTTTCCACCTAATCGAGACAGTGATTTTCAAAACTTAAAGACCACAATTGTCTCTTATTTGTACCCAAACCGATACTAGTACTGTGCTGAGATGTTGGTTCACCGTTAATTTCTTGCTAATGGCTATTCCTCTTCGAGGTGGGACTTGATTTGCGATGTAGAAGGAATAAATTAGAAATTGCTATATTACATGCTAGTACATTTCTACTAATATAGGTAAGCAGCTAGCAAAGTTAAATGATGGTAGAGTGATATACATTTAGAGTGAGGGGGTTAAACAGGTAAAATGTTCATAAAGAAAATCTTTAAGATGATGGCATTGAAGGGAAATTGGAAGCCCACGCCGAAATGGAATATGGGAAGCAAAACTTGTATCAGGATCATTTAATCAAGACGGAATTTTGGGTATAAAGGTCAAATCCTTGCTGTGAAGCTCGTTCCATATACTGGGCTAAGTTTGCCTTGGGACTCATCTCCAATATTATAGGAAGGAAAGATTGTCCTCATGCAGCAATCACAAAGGAGAAAAGAGCTTATGTAAGTAAGAGCTTACGTAAGTAAGAAATCACAAACGAAAAAGAGCTTATGTAAGTTTAACATGAAGAAATTACTCAACTCACCGTAGGTAAACTTAAAAATCAATCTATTTTCATCACACCCAGAATAAATTACGACCTGTGTTCCCACACCCGGATTTTCATATCCTCCATTCGGATGAAAACACTTTCCAGAGTTGATGTGTTTAATAGAAAATGCTGCAGTTTGTTCAAAACGGGTATCACTTCCAGTGCATGACGATGTTAATTGTATAGCATCATTATTTGAAAGACTTCTTGGTTTCAAGCATTTGCCGGTGGGAAGGTGAACAATGCGACCATCTGTTACTGTAAACTTCTCTTTGCAGCCCTTAAGCAGTTTGAAGTAAGCATTTGTGTTGTCATACTCCATGCACAAGCCGCTGTAATGGCGGATCACGAAGTCTGTCGGTCGCGCTGCTACATGAGAGGAAAACAGAAAGCAAAACAGGAAATTGATAAACATCATGATGCCTCCCTACTGGTTTGGCGATTAGGCAATCGTTTAAAGGTAGCACGTATATAGTGCTTGAGCTGGTTTATAAGAAATCTATGAACAATTTCCAAGAGACACTTTAGAGGACGTAGCACGCTCACCAGGTTGAAGAAAATAAATCTGTACTTTTTATAAGTTGCTGACATTGCATATATTTCCTTACGTATTTTTCTGACTAATACTACAATTTAAATCTACTGACTTGTACGTTGAGTGTTCTTACACACCTTAGCTAGTAAACTGTAGGACATTTTCATTTGAATAAAAAGAACCTTGTAGAACATGCTATGACAAGTCCATGTTCGTGTTTCATCAATACCTCTTTATTATTTTCTCTTCATATGGGCAAACAGACATTTTGCAATTGATCAACTTTTAGTAAAACCGTTCTTAAATATTGTAACTTTATAATTAAGATAACTTTGTTTTTTTATTTAGGATAGATTTTTACCAGAGAATGCTTCCACGGTCGGCAGAAATATCTAAACTTTTTGTCTATTGGACATTAAAGCACGTAGTTCTAAATCCAACAACCTCCTCACAACTTTATCTTGGAGCAATGTGCTGTAAAAGGATCCTTGTAACAAAATAGGGGTAAATGAAACTAAATTTCAAAGCAACCATGTTGCTTACAAATCCTACGTTCCAGTGCCCTAAGTAGACTATGCGACTTACCAATACAGATTCTGTGATAAATACATGCAATGCTCTGGTAATCAGTTTCAAGGTAGAAGACTTGGATAGCACTTAAGCACTGGTATTAGTATTCTGTTTGTAAAATTACTCAATCATGTTATTTTGACACACTTTCGCAGCGTTGTATAACCGTTAACCTGCCCAAATTTTTCTGACAGCATTCATAAGGGCTCTTAACGACCATAGTAATTAAAACACAGACAAGCCCATTTTATTTTGAAAAATTGGCAAGTTATCGGTTATGGTTATACTCCTTTTGTTTAAAATAGACATCTATTTCCTCTCTGATATTATCAATTTGGACCCACTTGGGTAGGCTGCGTTTAATTTCAGATATGCGTTTTACCTTTTTGCTTCCAACTAAACGTAACCTCAGCCTTCCAGACGACTGAACGAGCCTTTGGTGCTGTCTGGTGTTTATTAACAGCAAGTGCATCGACAACCTTTCATTTTCATTGATATATATTGATAAAAGGTTAATGTAGATGGTACGAGAAGTAAGAAATTGCAAAGTAGTGCATTTCACGCGGTGTTTAAGTGGAAGACGGTGGGAGGCAACCAGGTCAATTTAAGAAAATTGCGAAACAAACAACAAAAATATAAAAAATAATGATATAAAGAAAAAGTTGGTTTCCGAATTCTTGAATAAGAGTATTTCCATTCATGAAAGATGGTCTACAAATGAGTATGCCATACATTAAAAGTTATGTAGTACTTTGTATGATAAAACTTGTATATTTGCTGATACGAGTTGGCAATCACCATTGTCAAAAATTGAAATAGACGGGAGGGGGGGGGGGGGGGTTTAATCCAGAGCTTTCGTGGAGTGTTATTCCACATGTTTGGTTCGTACAACAAACTTTTCAGTTATAAATAGCATAACGGGGTTCTTGATTTTGCGTGGCAAAGCTTCCTTTATCTTAAATTGAAGCCTTTGATAGGTGAAAAAGGGGCTAACAAAATTACAGACGAGTCATTTTGAAACAGAACCCAATATTCTCCGATTGTTACTGATGATACAAAAACTTTTCATTTAAAAAAAACTTATTGGCTTTTAGGACAGCAAATATTTGCGCCATTGTTTACTGTAAGAACGTTGTAAAGCTAAGGAAACTTAAAGCGTTCAACAGGTCATATAATACTTACTTGGTGTTGCCACTTTAACTTGTGTGAATCTTAGGCGGTCTTCATCACATCCAGAATAAATGACAATTCTGTCTCCCTCTGGTGGTTGCGAATACCCAGATTGGGGATGAATACACTTGTCAGTAAAGCCATGATACAATGAGTTTTTTGTTGTGAAAGTAAAGGTCGACTTAGAGGATGCGCAGTCAGTTGCTAATGATAACGGACTTCCATTATTTCCACCAAGAGGTAAAACACACTTGTTACTTGATATATGTTTCAACATTCCAGCAGACGTGAACGTAAAAACGTCAGAGCATTTTGATGTTAAAATAAGTTGCTGTTTTGACTTGTCAAAGGATGCACATTTTCCACTGTAGTGCTTTAAGTTGAAGTAATCACGACCTGATAAATTACAGAAAGGAAGGAACTTATAAAAGTTGTAATAACAAAAAGGATTTTTATATACCAGTTAGAAGATATATATAATTTGTCTTTCAAACATGATTTCTCATGTCCGTGACAGATTGCAACAGTTTTCTGAATTATGTTTTAAACTTTGATTATATATGTATATTTTTTTACATTTTTTTTCTCTGTTTAACGTCTTTTTCCCCTTACATGGGGTTTGACGGTGCCCATATACATGGGACTTGTTACTGGAGCATTGAGCCCTTTAAGACCAGATGCCCTTCCTGACAGCACCAATGGCCCTTCTAGGATTTGAACTCTGACCCTCTTGACCCTCTTGATCTGAAGGTCAGGAACTTATCCATTAAACTACAGCGGCTTTGACTATATCACGGAACAAATAATTTTTTTGAGCACCCAACGTCTTTTATACATTTTCTTGTTTTGTTTAATTCGTTTAAAACCCATCTGTCTGAACAATTGGATCACAAGATGGGTTGCGGCTTCTAAGCAGCCAATCACTATTGTAAAAGGTGCTGAATTGATCTAGGGCCTTTTAAATAATAACATGTAGATACAATAATGTACAATTCAGTGCTTGAACAAGATTGTCAAGACGGACGTCAAACTGAGAAAAATAGGAGGAAGTCAATCAGATATTTTTTAACAGAAGTAAAGTCGACACCCCCCTATTTTTGTCCGTTGTAAAATGGCCGTCTTCTGCTAACTAGCACAATAAATTATTCTTTCGTTAACATATATTTACACTAAACAAAAGATATTGCTCATAAGGTCAGCAAATGTGAGGGAAAGCCATATATAGCCTATAATTAAACTTCGACAATATTTGATATTCTGTTATCCCAATTTTATAAATATCGACCATCAGTTAGTATTATTTGTGAACTGTAAGTAATGGACAATCTGGACTGTAGAGGTTATTTTATGTTTATCCATAGGGATATCAAATCGAAACATTTTCTAAAAATTAATGTATGTACTTAGACAATAGTGTGCCTAAACAAATTTCTTAACGAGCAAAGATTCCTCACGTCCACCAAGGCTCTAAAGTTACTCCTCCTCTCCCCCGCCCCCTCGCTGCTAAATGATTCTTATATATTTTAAAGCGACATAACAACAAATTTTTACGTATTGAGCTAGATAAATGTTTTACGATTCGTGAAAGGTGACTGATACTCTGCAATGTAGACATAAGAAAATTTCTTTATTTAGTCGATTCCTATCAGCCTGGAAACGTTTCAGCGACTCATTACCTCACACGCAATGGAAGGGCCTTGACATTATAACTGTTATGGACGCTTCTCCGCGGTCAGGAACGTGCATGGGAGGCTAGTGTACTCTGCCACTATACTGGACTATCATTTGAAAAAAGGCAACTGTCATGAGACACCATTACAGCTCACGATTGGTTTGGTTTCTCTAAAGACTACTTTGGCATCTGAAGTTTTATTATCAAAGTATCATTATTGTCTTTGTACAACCATGATATCCGATTTACAACGTTTCTGTAAGGCTTAAAGTCTTAGATTTGTAAGGTTGTTAAACATAGCAAAATATGATAAGGTGAGGAAGCTATTGCTTTACTAAAAAACACCCAATAGCCGATTACGATACTTACTTGGTGGTGTGACTTTTTGAGGTGTGAATGATATCCGACTTGCATCACATCCACTGTAAAGCACAACTCTATCTCCCTCTGGTGGGTGGGAATACCCTGATTGAGGATGAATACATTTTCCGAAAAATCCGTGGAATAGTGAGTTCTTTGTCGTAAAGATAAAGATAGAGGCAGAAGAGGTGCAGTCTGCTGTTTGTAATAACGGACTTCCATTGTACCCTCCATGAGGCTTCACACACTTGTTACTCGTAACGTGTCTTAACATTCCATTAGACGTAAACGTAAATACGTCAAAGCACTTTGAGGTGAGGATAAATTCCTGTTTTGACTTGTCAAAACTGACGCATCTTCCTCCAAAATGTTTTAAATTAAAGTATTCATGACCTGTAAGATACAAATTGACATTCATGACACCCAAACGGAGAAGGCATTTGCAAACTGTAGTAGTAATTTAATTCGTACTCAAATTACCTACAGAAACTCTCCGGTAACAGTGACTTTATTGAAATGTAACAGATTACAACTATAATGAGTTGTTCCCTAATTTTGCTCAAATTGGGATCTCGATAAGGATAGAATTTTTACGCCCAATATAAGCGTTTCTAAATAACGACTTCTGTCTGATCGTTTAGTCTACTTTAAACAGATGTATTAATACAATTCAGATGCTATCACAGTATAAACAGAATTGCTCAATATCATGAAATACCCAGGAGTCTCGGAATTGAGAGGGGTACACACTCATGGTGGAAGCGTTGACAGATAATTTGGGGGGTTTCCTCTTTATATGATAAAAATTTCAAGCCATTGTTAAAACGTCTTCACATCCTGCAAAGTGCTATATATTTATTTACATGCACATATTTCTCTATATACTAGTAATAAGCAGTGGCAAAAGGAGAAGTAATACTTACCGTAGATTTCACGTTATAGCCGGTGACCTTCACCAGACCTCTAAATTTGGCATTAAGATGGGCTTAATTGTAGCCACCGATACTCAGGTGTTGCAACAGTCAGGTGCAGATATATCCATAATATTTTATTATTGCTTTATAGAACATAATACTGGGCTGGAAGTGTAACTCTTGTAATAAAACAGAGAAAATGGAATGTTTGGATATTAGCGAATATATATTTAGGCGTGCTTGTACGCGTGGTGTCATTTTACAATTGCTTGTTATGTAACCCATACTCTGCGATGAGACAATAGCTATGAATAGGACATGTTACAGGGTTAAATTGGTAAATACAGATAGAATTAACTAAGAAAACTGAAACGTGGTTTTGCTGACGATACAGATACCATGGCAGAATCCAAGCAATAAACGTCAACTCATATTTCTGGTTACCAAGGACAGTCTAAAAACTATTTTTGAGAGACTGAAGTTACATCTCTAAGGGACAATGTGTTTTTATTATGAAATAGTTCTGGCACGGGATAGGCGGGTTTGTTGGTTCGGGTGGGGCACAACCGGGTGATGGCGCGTTTAAGTTACCATCAGCTTTGAAATATACTAGTAGGAAATCAGATTCCAAGTTATATGCCTCCGCGCACAACATGGGTAATCCTTGGGAGGTGAGATTTTATTTCTGTGTCGAAAGCTTCACATCGGGTTTGATACGAATGCTTCTAATACGTCGCTTGACCTGAGGTTGCTAAGGAGGCTGCTATAAATATTTTAAGCTTAATTTTCATATTCTTGAAATATGTTGAAGATGTCAATTTGCATTACTTACCACCATTCGGATCAACTGCTGTATGGAACAACTTGAAGGAACTTTGATAAGTTCTGTCAGCATGCAATGTGATAAACAACTGGTTAGAGCTGGATGTCAGGTAGATACTGCCCGGTGTTCTACAATATTTCCCAATAATCTTGCTCCCTCTAGAGCCACCATCTCTCACTTGGATATAATCGAAAGGGCACTCCTCTTGAAATTCAAAATTTCTCATAGAGAAGAACAGCTTGATAACTTTGCCACGAGGCACTTGTATTTTCCAATGCACATGGAGTGCTCTGTCTCCTGGGGGTTGCTGTATAGTCCCTGATTCTGCTGTTATTGATGTTACTTTTCCTATTCCCGAAGAAATGATAATAAGTACTCACAAGTGCACTCTATAGTACGTGAGATTCACTTGAAACTATTAACATGCTTAACACTGTAAAGTAAAGAGTAACTGAAGAACTGCTATGGGACTCTCTCTATTGCCAAAGAACGATACAAATACATAAAAATGTATATTATGACAACTTTAAATATCTGAGTAGTGCAAGTAGATTATGAGGAGAAATTTGTGAGACTATGCTATGGTCTTGATTGAAATCCTTTTGTGCAACACACTAAATTGTGGACTGTCACGCCCTAACTAAAAGTTGCCTGAAATGGTTTGTTAAACGACACGTTTCGATTATTATTGCAACTACCATGAAGGAGATGCCAGCATGCGACCGGAACGTATCCTTTTTCATCCCCCATGCGATTAGTAACGCAATAGATCTGGTTTAAAAGTTAAAGTCTACAGATCTGGCTAATGGTACAACATTATCACAAGCTTTAGAAAGTTTGGTAAGGAAGTATCCTCGAGAAATGAAAAAACAGATGAACGGGAGAGTATGACCATAGCCTCGACAAAATTTTAATGCTAAACCATTATTTTAACATTAAGTAGACTTTTCTAAGGTTTCATCATGATAAAATTTACTAACGGGAGATGAGGTGGTTAAAGCTCAACTACATGGCAGCTCAAATACAGAACTAACAATTGAAACATTCATGGCAGAGTGATGCAAGGCTTCAGCACAGAATTGGGATGAAGTTACATAGTAATCATGCTGCACATTTCCTGCGGTACCTTTACCTCTACCTACAACGGAAACAGGTTTGAATTTTAAGGATTTATTCTTGGACATTCCTGGAGGAAGGCTCTGTCTTCCCTCTGGCTCCAGTCTTGTATAGACACACACACATATACATACACATACAAATTTTACCCTTACCAAGCTGTTTACTAGGCTCTGACAAAGATGTCAATCATCGTAACACTACTTATAGTGACCGTTGTGAAATTCGTTTGCTCCAAATTTCTGTTTATTACGTATTATAACTTTTGGAAAACTTGTGACCCCTCTTGTTACAACCATTTATTAAAATTATTGCGTTTGACTTCGAAGCTGTGGTCACCTCTTTCACTCAGAAGGCGCCCTGATTTATTTAATAAAAACGCTCAAGCGCAGGACCGATTTCCTGTTTGTTTGTGAAGAGCAGCGACAAAAAATGTGATGCTTGTTACACTTATATTTGGAATAATCGCATAACTAGATGTTGTAATGAATTCATGCACGAGGATACATTTACTTCACTTAACTTACTTAACAAATGTTACACTTTATTACAAAATTGATTTTGTACGTCTTTTTTTTAATTGTATTCACCCTGATCAAGGCCAAAGCCACTTCTTCAATTCATGCTTACTTTTTATATGCTTACTTTTCATACTATTTTGTGCTTGCTATTCTTGCTAATTCACGCAGGTAGTCCCTCCTCTGTCCTATCTCTCGAGACATAGTTTCCCACTTCACGAGAGCAGATGACAGAGCACAGTACCTCCGTGATCATGGCAGGCAAGCTCAGAATCGGTTTGAACTCACGACCCTTGGAGTGTGAGTCTGACACTCTACCACTATGTCACTACTGTGTAAACTAACTAACATTCAACTCAATGCTTACTTGAAGCTTTAGAATTCCGGTTTACACGTCTTTTCAGGCCCAACGCTTACATTTCGCTTATTAGATCTTGTAAGCCGATTCTTGCTGTTCGTTACCCAAGAGTATGAATTGACGAATTTAATCACATAACAATTGATTATTTACTTGTTGCATCTGCAACTAGTATTTTCAGTCTTTGTCTAAAAGTCCCAAAGTCTTGCTGCATAGTATCGGCGAAAAATTTGATTGTAACACTGTAACTCTGATTGTAAACAGTTTTAGGCTGACATTATGCAGGCAAGTAGATCTTGCTTCCGAACTTGAGTTCTTTTCGTTTTTTACTGTTAGATCTATGTTTTCGACTTTCTTGTGGTCATTTATCGGTAGTTCTTCACAACTGATCAAGTTTATTTTGTAGCTTTCCAGTAATTTTATCCTTAGTGGACAGAATATATTTGTAACGAGTCTCCACCTACTTTGTTAATGTAGAACTGATACTTCTACTATTCTAATTCGTATTCGATTGTCACTTTACCTAACACTTTAAATACATTAACTATGAAAAGTTCAATTTGTTTAGCTACAATGTATGTTCTCAAGTGAATGGAATGTAAAACTTAGACAATTTCGTAAAATATCTTCGTCGTGATGACCCTGTCAGTTTCGTATCACCACATGACAACAGAGTTGCAATGTAGGCTTACTCTATTGTGATAAAAAGGTGTTACCTTCTTGTTATCTTTAAAACATTGCAGGTATTTATGTTAAAATTTCTATCTACCTTCACATCCACTTTTGCCTTCGTTGTACTAAAACAAGGAAGTAACATCATTTTAGATAAACATATCTTGGGAATAATCTAGAATTATGCAATTGAAATATATAGTGCTCGACCTCCATTGTTGATAACGGAGAAGCAGAGACGCTTATCAAGGATAATCGTAAGAGTGATGGTGCGTCCAAGTAACATAAGAAACGATGGTTGCTCCTGTCGATATAAACAGCAACACGAAGCCGGAGAGTTAAAAGTGCATTTTACTCATAAACAGATAAGTTTGAACCTCAGTAAAGCCCTAATTACACACTATCTTTACTGTATTCTCGTCTTTGAGTAACTCAAATAAGATGTGCTCCACTTACTGGTAGCTACATCTACCGAGGGTATACATTGGAAGCTGAGAAATGCTAAGAAATACAGGCTGCACTCATGCTTAGGAGAGTCACTTCTCTTTGATTTATATGTTTGATCAAAGATAATAACGTAAATAATTAATAGCTTATTCTCAAAGAGTAAGCTGATTGAAAAGATGCCGAACTGGCTATTAACATAATCATGCACCTTACCTGGCAGTTAGTGCAACACTTTTCTGAACTGCACTGCGCGCCTTTCTTTAGTTTGCAAATGCTTCCATCGCAGCACGGATTCATAGTAAGGCATTGCTGAGTATCAAAATGAATAAAACAATAGAAACTTCCAGACTTTCGTTAGAGTAACAGCTGCATTTGAATGATGGATGGCACAATTACTTAACAATAATATAGTTAACTGTCATTTCTTTAGGATAAGAAATCGGCAATTTGACACTTGCACCATACCAAAATGTTAACTGACTTTGATCAAAGTATAACCGATCACATAGTAATTGTGATGTAAAACACTTGCTTTATTGTTACAGTGTGTAACCAATGACGTGTAGCATCTACCGTGTGGACATAATGTCGCAGTGGACCCTCCCCCCAAAGTGATGCATTTGATTTCATATGACAATTCTCTCTCCGATACCTTGTATCAAGACATAACGAGCACTTGCAAAGACAAAATGTAAAATAAATGCTTTTAACTTTAAGTGTTAATTACGTCTAGGCGTTATTCGTATTGCGATAACCAGAAGTTTGTTTGGCTCTTCATTGTTATCTGATTAATGGGAGTAACTTCTGAATCTTAACTGAACTCAGAAGTGAAATCCGCTTGGGTCAGGCAGCCGCAGGGCAGTCACATCCATATTTCTTTTCCGACCGTTTTATCGCTCTCTACTGCTTCTGTCTAGCCTTTCCCTCTTCTTAACACCACCCTTTCAACTGGGGTTGCCTCACAGAGCAAAAGGTTCTGCTGTTAACCACAACTACATTTTGTTCTAATTTATAATCCGATGACACCTGTTGTAATATTATATATATATATATATATGTATCAGTCATAGAGCCGCCGTGGTCTAGCGGTTAAGGAATC
Organism: Carybdea cf. marsupialis auct. non (Linnaeus, 1758); assembly: GCA_010016065.2. NCBI lineage: Eukaryota > Metazoa > Cnidaria > Cubozoa > Carybdeida > Carybdeidae > Carybdea > Carybdea cf. marsupialis auct. non (Linnaeus, 1758). Next base: position 249 of record JAAAKL020003865.1, on the reverse strand, counting down.
GGACACACATGCCGAGGTTGTGGGTTCGTATCCCGCCTAACCCGATGTAAAGACTATCGGTTGGGGAAGGCAACGGGAGACCACCTCTGTGCAAGTGCTCTCTACCCAGGACATTGTTCACTCTTGCTGAGCTCAAAACCGAATATGCCACAAAAAAAAATCGTAATATATATATATAATCGTAATATATGTATAAAATCGTAATATATATATAAAATCGCAATATATATATATATATATAAATATATA
>JAAAKL020003864.1:0-22138 GCA_010016065.2 Carybdea cf. marsupialis auct. non (Linnaeus, 1758) | reverse complement strand
CATCACACAAAGCTTATAAACAATGTTACGCAACATGGCGGACTTTCCCGCGCTATTTTAACTAATGGGGGCCAGTAATCGTGACTACGCTTTTTCGTAGTTGGAAACAATGGGAAGCTCGATCCAGTCTTTTTTAGAGATCAGTGTTTGCACCGTGATGTGTTTTATGTAGTTCATATTGAAATGCTTATCCAAGTTTGCATTGGTAGCATCTTGTAGAATCTTTATCTAAGTAGTGTCCAGATTGGACTAGCATAGTAGTATTAGATAATCAAGATTTGAAATTTGTTGTTTTAACGAAGGTAACTATTTTGATGTAGATAGTTTTGAAATTTGAATGATAAGAGTAGGAAAAACATTTTGCTGATTTATGGATTTCTAGTCTAGACTTGAGTACTGGATCTATATAGATTATGTTTGCGAGTTCATAAATTTTACATTGTATATTTGCTGAAAAATTCTTGCATGTACTATGTTTACGATTGTTGGGTTTTTTCGGTCTTCGACCATTGTTAAGGACGTACTCTTAGAAATGTAGATTTGAAGAGAGATCTTCGTAGGCCGAGGATTGAAGGATGGAGAGGGGTGAATACGAGTATCGATTCATTAGATAGTTGTAAAATTTATTACCTCGAAACGACAGAAATAAAAAATAGATTTTAATTATCATGAAAGGGCCCTTTTTGATTCTCATCCTCAATCTACCTCATTATTTTAGTAAATGTACTGACCTTCTGTATTTGCTGAATAGATTTTCAAGGCCAGAAAATATTCAAAATCAACACTATAACCAAAATGACAAACAATACTCTAAAGCCTGGTTCCCACTGCGTCGTAAAGCTTGTCCATGTCATTGTCGTTGTCGATGTCTTGCTTCAAGACAAAGTGGGAGCCGGTTGGCTTGCTTAGTTTTGATTAATAGCTTGCGGCGTAAGGCTTGTCGAGGAGAATGAAAAGTTTTCATTCTTGCAAGGCAAGCCTTGTCTTGTTTCTTTGTTCTCGGATTCTTTTTTTTTGGAAGATTACAACGTGTGGGGATCGTTTGAATGAACATATAAACTGAAGTAGTAGTGAAACCTCACGAGATCGTTTGAATCACAGTAGAAGTTTGTATCTTAGGACAGTCGTTTGCCTTTGAAGTGAAGAGTCTGAACTGATAACAATCGAATCAAGGCAATACTCTGTTCGTCCACATCACTCATTTCACAGGAATTCTCCCATGTAAAAAACTCGTGAAACCATTTGATTATTTATAGTTGAGTTGTCTCTTCCAAGATGTGTCAATCAAAGGCAGTTGCTCAGCCAAGACATCGGCAATGAAGTGGACATGAAAAAGGATAAGCCTTACGCCGCAGTGGGAACCAGGCTTAAAAGCTACCTTATACAAATACATAAAAGGAAGGAAGACTTTCAGAACCGTCCATCATTGTCTTTGCTTTGATATTTGGAAATGAGATGTTTGCTACGAAAGGTAAGCAAAGATACAATGGCATCTCGAGTTATGGTGATATCATAATCTGAATACGGCCTGCTCGCCGTTAACAATGCTATCCTTGAATGACGCCGTATTAGGTTCACCCAACCTATTGCTTTTCCATTGTATAACGGCCAAGATTATTAGCGTCTCAGAATGGGAGTTACAAATGCATTATTTGTCATGCTGCCTAATGAACGCCCTATTTTTTCCTCTTCATTATTTTCGGTAGTTACCTCTAGCGTAACACAACAAGTGTTGTAAATTTTTGTTACATCTGCAGTTGCTCTACAAAACGTTAAACATTAACTCGGGTTGACTTTTATGCTCCAGTAAAAGATTCAATATACATGGGCAGCACCCTCACCTCGTTTAAGAACAGGGCACGGGGGAATACGGCATCTGCTTAACTTCCGTTTGCAATGAAACAAAGCACTTGCAGCTATTATGAAATGACTGGATATCGCGCAAGTTTCTTTGTTCTTGCCTTGTAATCGCAATCTGATCGATCAAGGAATGTTCTAAACAGCACTAGCCCTTTGTTGACTGTTACATGGGAACAAAGACAATGGAAGGGAGAAGGAACGTTCTCTTCTCTTAATTTTGATGGCCAAATGAAACAGGAGTTTGATATTCACGCAAGTGCCGACCGACTGAAAATTGAACAGACGGTACTTTTGGAACGATTTTGATATGATAACAATATATAAATGGAAGAGAATAGTAGGACAATACAACACGAAAAAGCACGCCAATGATTCTTTAATAAACAAGAAATTATCGCTTTTCTCTTCGTGGTAGGATTTCCCCGTGAACTTCTCATTGCTGATTTACATTCGGGCTTGTGACTGGGAAGAGTGCTGTCTTTTATATATAGCCGTAAAGACAGATTTCCAGTCGGTGTCTGTGGAGTAAACGGTAGCCAAAAGTGATTGCGAGAAGTTCATCATTCTGTTTAAATGTCAAGTTTGTAAACTGTTTACTTAGAACACGGCCTGGTGTGCATTTCTTATTAGAGTTACTATTCACTCTCAGTTTGTAAGAAGATTTGAAGTTCTGGTTTTCGTCAAATTTATAGTAGCGCAATCATCAAGAAGAGTCTATTGCAGTGATTCTACAAAAAAGGTTGGTCTTGACTATCTCATCACAGATAAATTTGTCTGATTTTGTCGTACATTTATCAATCCTATATCGGTGCTACTTGCATAATGATTATGTTATTCAAAACTTTGTATTACTCTTATCAAGTAAATAACTGCCCCGTAGCGCATCGCCCGTGACGAGTTATTTCTCTTCGCCATAACCTGTCGTCTTCCTGCTCAAGCGTTTGCATAATACATTGGATGGTGATAATGTAAGGCTTCTGGATGATCTCAGTAATATAGTCTGCACACAGGGTACTTATGTTACCATATATTGGTTTCTGAATGTTTTGGACTGCTGTGGCTATTGATGATTCAATGAAAATACGGCAAATGCGCAACTACTCCGTGATTGCAGCTATAAAATTAGCGAAAGTATCGAAATTTCACTCCTACCAATGTTGTCACCGTCAAACGCCACGAAAGGAGAAATTATTCCGAAGCTGAAGAGTGATTGAGAATCATGAGTTAGTTTAGAACTACTTCATGGAGGCTTTTGGGTGCTCCTAAGATGATAGGGAATCATATGAGTAAAACAGACCAATCGACACATCAAATCGACATCTCCGTTTGAACATTATGAAAAGCACTGGCTGCTTAGCAACAAACAAGAAGAGATTATGCTTATGCAGAGGGAAAGTGTGACGTCACGATTTTGAAAGTGTTTGAATTATGGGAATGAACCTCAATTTTCAGGTTGCCCTATTAGTAAGAACGTCAATGGCCAAAATCGTGCCAAAAAGAGTGTTGCCCTTTCCCTGTACCGAGATATCAGCTTTAAAAGTTATAAATCTTTCTAACAAAACCTTATTATTTGATACTGGATCCTAACTTGAGGATCCAAGGAATTTTAATAGAGCTTGATCAGAGGCTTTTAAAATTCAAACGCATCTAGTTTAAACACTATGTACTCTACAGGTCTGCTATTTTAAGAAACAGCCTATTCCATGGTTGCCTTTAGATATCTGGAGTCAAATTTTATTCTTTTCAAAACTTTTGATTTGTGACTTTGTTATTTTTGGAACAGAAATCATTGGCGGGGGCTAGGCATAAATGACCTAAAAAGTCCCACCTACACCGCTCCGTCAAGAAACATAGGGAGTCAGTAGGAGGCTATCAAAAATGGCTGCCGAATAAATGCAAAAAACATTTCTACACAGATTGTTCGCATCTCCTAAACTTTTCAAATGTCGTTGAAGATAAAAATATTTATATTGCTTTCTCAGGGGGGGGGGCTATATGACATTCGGAGTTCTTCCAGGAGGAGCTAAGCCCCTCCTAACTCCCCTCAGCTACGGCCCCGAATAACAATGAAACCAATCTTAGAAAAAGCCCATTGAGATGAAACTGTATCTACTAGACCTATTTTTATTTGGACTTCAGGGCGTTCTGGGTGCCGTTGATTGGTGTCGCGACCGCATTGACCGTAAAATGTATTACGTAACAGAAAAATTTGGCTTAGAACCACGGCTCTAATACCATTTTTCAACTCCCCTAAACAAACTTGTGTGACACTTTTGCTTTGCGGTTGGCTAGGTCGGCATAGGCGCTGATATAAAGGGCTGCACAGTCACAAAGTTCGGGTTTAGTGTCTTACACGCGAAGTCGAATAAACCATGCAAAAATATCGTGTGTCACATATTATGGTGGCAATGATATATGACGGGTACGTGTTCTTTTTAGTCACTCGGCCCTCACATTATGGTGATATTTGATCAGATCTTGTTATACCAATTATTATTATCTCATCATCATTTCTCCGTTTCGGAATTGAAGTGTGTCTCCTCGTCCCCAAAGATCTTAGTTATTAGGGACTTGAATTTAATTTTATGCTATTCATTTTATACCTATCGTGAGATGCTGCAGCATGTCTGTTGTCAATCCTCCAATACACAAAATCAGATCAGAAATTCTTGTTGAAATCGAGCTCATGATAAATCCCAAGATTACTCGAATACAACTTGACCTTATGTGGGTGCTAGATCTTTTAGTCAGTGGTTTTTGCTACAATTGTTTTCGCAAAGGATCCAAGATCGCTTGGAGTAACAAAGTTCATTCAAGAGACGAATATATGTAGCAACATGTTTTTTCTTGGTCTAGTATTTTTCAAAATATCTTCTCTTCTCGGGTACTTTACAATTTTCAACAGGATCCATCTAAATGGTGTGATTTGCAATGAATCTAGAAGCTGCGGGTAGGGGGAGTAAGTGATCCAAATTTAGGAATACTCCGAACCTATGAACGTTGGCCAATCAAGTGTAGAAGTAATTACATCTAATAACAATCATCGAATCAGAAGTTAACTACCGTATGGACAGATTTAATAAGGCCATATACTGATTTAGGTTGTCATCTGAGCGCAAACGTCATGTTAAATGAGGGAGATTGAGGGCTCTTGGGGGCCTTTAGGACCCACATATCGCTTCAATGTAGGCCATAGTTTCGTGTTTCCTACTTTGGCATACGTTAGGCCATTTTCCTATTTGAGATGTTACCATAAAGGACCATTTATTTCGTTCTCATCGTTTCGGACTCTTTCATTTAGCTCCCAATTCAATTTGGTCTCCTTTTTTCGGCATGTGGTCATTTTCGTCTCTTTCGCTTCTGTGTTGTTGCTAGTAACACCGATTTGAGTAGCTCGTTTTTGGTCACTCACGTTATTGAAAAGCATGTAAGTTGTAAACGAGAATTTTTGCAGATCGATTTGATGAATGCAGCTTCGAGAGCGACGAGATAAAATGGAGAGACCGCTTTTACTATAAAACCATAGAAATCCTCTTTTTTGATGTGGGCGCAGGTCTGGTTTTAAATCAAACTTTGGCACATTGCCGAGTCACTTTTCAGGAATATGGATTTAGTTTTGCAAAACAATAGGCCCAGACTGACCGTACATTTGACTTGGAAAAGTTAATAAATTCTGGTAAGCGTTTCCGTATTTTTTATCTTGCGCGATCGTGTGTAGAAACCTCGGCAGTTTAGTGAACTTAGTGACGTAAATTCGATTTTGGCGAGATAGTATATTTTGCTAAAGGGACCAAGCTCTGACCATTTTCATTTTTGTAAATGAAAGTGTCAGGGTTAATGCAAAATCTTTTGAGTTGGTAATTTTCCCTAAGCATATAGAAATCTGTCAAAAATCCAGTAACTCAATGAGCTGTGCCCTGTTCTAAACTTTTACTTACGAGAAGCAGGGAAAGGAGTCCTTACTGTTCCTTGATGCCTCCGCTGAAAAAGATGAGCCCTGATTTCCCATTAGTATCTACAGACAACCTTACCTTCCAAGACAATGACGACAGTGGGAATTATTTTGCTCTTAAACATAGAATCTTATCGTTACCATTAAGTGTGTTCATGTCGTCTGCTTGAGAAGTAAACTCGATAGAGAACTATCAACCAAATTAGCAAAAATTGATAGTGGCAATGTTTATTGGCTTCTAGCCCCGATTCTGACCCATTGGCGTTTGGTCAAAATGCCACAAATGTTAGATTCGCAGCAGACCTTCACAATGCAAGTATCTTGAAGCTGCGAATCCTCTGGTACTGAGAAATTCGGCAAAGATGGTTAGCAAGATGAATCAGTTACCGAAAGCGTCGTTCTCATCTTACTTCTTTATCGTTAAAATAATCACTCAGCAGTCATTATACTTAACAGATTTTGTCGGCAAAAAAAGTTACTTGAAACTTACCCGTTCCTCAATAATACACATGACGGAAAACATGTTACAGGTATAGGTGGTGATTTTGGCAACAAGAAAGAAATTAAAAAATTCGAGGTAAACTGGGACCAAATTGGACCAGACCTACCGTGATAGAAATGAATTGATGCCAACTAAAATCAAAACAACCAAACCAAAAGAACGAATAAAACCCAAACGTTGCGAGAGAAATGAAAGGGACGCAGCACCATACTCATAGGCACTTACTAAACCCGTTGCCTCCAAACGTTTTTGCATAACAGACGAGATACTCCATGGCTCACATCCATAGAGAAAGATAGACCAGATGTAACAATGTAACTTTGTCATGTTGACATGGCGATACTGGAACTTCCTAAAATAGATCTCTTTTTGTCGAATGCCTCTTTACTAAATGCATGCAATTCTTTGCCGTATTTCACATTCAGATTTGCCGTCAGATGTTAGAAAGCTTCCAATATAGTTGATTTTTTTAACTTGTTTTATATGCTGTAAGGGTACATGTTTGTGGGCTATGCTCCTTTTTATACTGTCATCGATTACGTTTTCTATGCATACAATGACAACCCCAAGGACTCTTTCTCATCTATAACTTTATCTAGAATAAGTTAGAGATCGTCCTCTGATACCGCAAACAAGACAGTGTCATCTGCATATCTGATGTTGTTCACATTATGTCCACCTATAGCCACTCTGTGCGTCTCTTCGATTTCCCTTAAGATTATCTCACTGTACCATGAAACAAGACTGGTGATAAAACATACCCTTGTCAAACACCTCTCTCGACTTTAATCCAATCACTCAGTTCATTTCCATTCTAACTGCAGAAATCTGTTCCTTGTACAGATTTCTTATCCATCGCAGCGTCTTTCCATCCATATCAAGTTTATTAAGTATGCCAAACAGTATTTCATGTCCGACCTTGCCAAATGCTTTTGCATAATCAATAAAATATTAACACAGATCCTTTCGAACCTCAATACTTCGCTCAATCACCTTGCGCATGATAAATATCGCATTAGAAGTTTCCTTTCCTTCCGAGAATCTGCATTGTACATCTGCAATTTCTTCTCCTATAGGTATTTGCATTCTTTATATCAGGATTTTCAACGTTAGTTTTGTAATGTGTCTCATTAGACTAGACTATTGAGTCACACCGGAAATTTACATAAGGTTAATTTTTCGTTCTGTAGTAGTTTGCTCTTTTGTAGTGTTAAATTGTATCGGGTCCACAGGTGGTGGATATGAAAAGGCCTTTAGCATAAAGCTAGCTGCTAATACATAGGATAAGGGACTCTGGCCCCAAGTATGGGTTGCTCTTTGACAAGGTATAGCTCCCACCTGTCACCTTTACCCGTGTTGTAGCTTTTTTCTTTGTCAACTTCCCACTGCCTGGTGGAATCCTCTAGGGAGGAAAGTTTAGAGCGTTAACCCTTACACAGAAAGACTCACTGCCAATCAAATCCAAAGAAAAATAGGCTATTGGAATAAACAAAGAAACTAAAACCGTGGCGGAGTCCCCAAGGTGGTTTGATTCCCACTCCACTAGGGACCCACTAGATAGCTACCACCTGCCTCAGACTGGGCATCGCCCAGTAAGTAAAGTGCTATCCCGCTACGGTACTGCCACTTTTGACAAACAAACCGTTACCAATACAATTTTCAAATCTAAACAATTAAATAAGAATTAAGACGTTGCCACTTGGATTGTTCTCAAGATCTGAGAACCATATATAATGCCAGAAAAATCGCAGTGATAGACAGAGACCGTCTGAACGTTGTTATTGCTGCCCTTCAGAATAAAAGACTTCCTTAAAGTGAATGGATCAAAGATTGAGATTACGCATGCTTCTGGAAAGGTAAGTCAGTGGAAGAAATAGGCGAACAGGAAGTAGGCTTTGCTCTCAAGAACTCTTTTATCTATGGAAGAGCCTCTAACAGAAGGATAAGACAGGGTTCTCTCTAGAAAGCTATCCACAGAAAAAGGGCTTGCTAACTTCCTATGTATTTACGCTGCACTTTCAGTCCCTTCCTGACCAGTTCTACGATGCACTCGATGCGGCCATAACTAAGATCCCTAAAGGTGAATCTTTATTCATTCTTGGTGAGAGTAGAGCAAGGATAGGTAATGAGAGCAGTAGGATATCATGGAAACGGCAAGATGAACGAAAATTATGAAGGAATCGTACAGTTATGCAGCCTACGAACACGTTTATGTCACAAACGGCTGTATTCAGCTGAAAAAGTCAACAACGTGTCATGGAGTCATTTGCACAAACTGGACCTCATCTTGACAGGAAGAGCGTCACTGAAATGTGCCGCAGAGGCATATCTCAGCGCTGATTACAACGCAGATTACTCGCTAAGGTGCAGCCAAATTAGAATTGGCATCACACGAAAAATCAACCAGCTCCTCGCATCAATACGCGTTGCACCTCAAATGTTGCTAAGACCCACGAGCTCCCAGAACATCTCTCCAAGACCAACAAACCAACAGCATATCTCACAGCTGACGAAACGTAGGTCCATATGCAACACGGTATTCCACCCCTGATGATGCTACCTACACTGAGTTTGGAAGGAAGATATAGGAACCCTGGCCGGTTTCACGAGAACTGGACCGAGATGGAACCAGCAATTTTAAGAGAAAAGCATGAAACTCCTAGAAGAAATTCCCAACACAACAACACCTCACGAAACTGAGAACAGCAAGAATTCTAGCAAAAAGCCAAATATTACTCCATCACATACTGGGTACAGCTCTGCAATAAAATTCAGTAAGAATTCCACGGCAACATCAGAGGGATAAACGATGGTACCAACAAAGCCACCGCTCGCCCTCCCATCAGGTTGTTCCCCTGGAAACCAAACTGGATAGATGATCGCTGGCTTGAGGAAAAGCAATTTTGGCACAGTAAATAATATTTTTGAGACATCGTTACCACAACCTGATATAATGAACAGTCTCGATAAGGAGCCAACAATAGAGGAACAAGACAAAGCATTCCAAAAATCGCTAGTAGCAGGGAACCCGTAAGCGATGGTGTTCCGCCAGAAATGATCAATTGCGGCAAACCAGTACTTCTCGACCATCTATACAACCTTCTCAAAATCTGCTGGAGAGAGAATGCGATACCACAAAACCTACTCGACCCAAATTCAATCAGTCTTTACAAGGACAGGAGAGACCATAACGATTGCAATAATTTCGTGGTATATCAGTGGTATATCATAACTGTTAGTAGTATTTTTGCTACATTGCTACGTTCAAGACTGCAAACACAAGCTGCTCAGGTCTAAACTGAATCACAACGCGGATTTACGGTATACCACTCCACAATGGACATGATTTTCTCATTTCGGCAACGGTTGGAGAAATGCAGAGAACAACACATGTCTCTCTACATCGTATTTATCGACCTAAACTAACCTCATGAGCAGAGATAGACGCTTTCAAATACTAAAGAAGATAGGTGGCGCACCCACGCTGCTGGGTAAAATAAATTCGTACAACGAGGATAAGCAATGTACTATTTTTGCAGACTGCGCCAGGTTAGAATCTTTAAAAAGTCATCAGTGGAGTAAAACACGGCAGTGTTCTAGCACCAACCGGCTTCGGATTTTTCTTTGTCCTGCATGCTCATGTTTTCATCCAAAGGCTCGAGATAGGGTGTCTACTTTCAGACTAAATCGGAACCAACCTGTCAAGAGTGACAACTAGAACGAAAGTGCAAGAAGTCCTCATACGCGTGCTCCTCTTTAATGGTGTCGCTACCTTAGTTGCTCACGAGGAACAGGAATTACAAAACCTCATAAACCGGTTCCCATATGGATGTAATGAGTTCCGATTACACAAAATCCTTAGCAAAGGTGTGGATACAACTCTATCAATCCTAATAGACAACACACAGATAGACGGTGTAGAGAAGTTCACTTACCTACCGAAAAAACCCGATTAGTTAACCACCAATATTTAGGCAACCATATGCGAAGCATGCGCCTTCTCAACTCTACTATACAGCAGTGAATATTGGACCACTTATTTTAAACATCAAAAATAACTAAACAAATTCCGTTTGCATATGAAGTATATCAAATATCTAGTGGAGGGACAATGTCGCGAATAACACCGTCTTGCGAAGAGTCAACCACACAACTACTTTTACTCTTATCGTGAAACGAAGGCTACGATAGCTAGGGCATGCGCGCATGATGGATGATGTACACATTTGCGAATATAAAACGTACGGGGAACTTGCGGTTGCAAGAGTTTTTTCAGGTGTTGGCCGGTCTTACCTAGAGTTAAGACATCTCTGCAAAAGAGTTAGAGTGCCAACAGAGGTTAATACGAATAAGAGGGGGGTGGTACTCGACGACAGGGAGTTGTGGAAGAATGTCATTTGGAACCAGGTAGCCGGAGGCAGGTGACTAGGTAGCCAGAGAAAACTGGGCATTGCAGAACGAGGGGAGTCGCAAAGGCAGAAAAAATCAAGCAGTCAACTTACGGGACACAGAATTCGTCTGAAAAACCTGCAACCGTCAGGTCGGGCTGCTCAGCCACAAATGCTGCAAACACCACGAAATGCATAGCACAGTCCATCACCTCCTGTTGCTGGGAGATTTTTCAACAATGAAGTAAGTAAGTACACTCATGCAAGGGTCGCAATATGCTACATGAGGTTCGGATAATCTACACATTAACAACCACCCCTGTTCAGCACCTGACACTATGAGCGCAAGAATAGTCATACTCATCACTTCGGATACACTGCGTCGGGCTTCTCTTCATCGACCTCACTCTTCATCTTCGTCACTAAATATAATTTGTAAAGTAAAAATTTCGTACAACTATACTTTACAATCATGTCGGTAGCTTTACATCACATTCAGTAAAATTAAAGTTTCATATCGATTCGAGTATCTATTACAACAATACAGGACGAGTCATTAAAACGAAGCGAGTAGAAAAACAAACAATTGAAAGATATAAAATCAATAAATAGATTCTCCTGTCACAACAAATGCATTCAGTTTTTATCATATTCATCATACGATTTGATATAAATTGGTTTTGCTTGACGTCTTCTTCGTTCCTGTACTTTGCCCAATTTCTTTCCTGCTTGTGCAACGGCCATGGGGGGCAGGTTTACCTGGAAGCACAAGAAAGAATACTAACTTTAGTGCTGTAAAACTAAATGAACTAGAAAATATGTATGTCTTAAGAACCCGTTTTCTATGTTCCGGTTCTTCCGAATACCAATTAAGAAACTGAGTCATATAAAGCGCAGATACTTCTGTTACACCTTTTCATGCTGTTTTATTTTGGATAACTTTAGGCGTCATTTTGCTTGATTCTAGTCATGGTAAAAAAGAAACAACTGCCCCCTGGCCGGGTTTCCGAGTCATCCTTATTGGTCACTATTACATATCTGGAGTTATAATGAGAATGTAAAGTTACAGTATTTCTCTACCGATTAGGTTTGACAAATCTATCTAGGGTAATAATAAAAAACAATGTAGAATTCGGGCAAAGAATAGCAATTGGACCTGTCACCGTAACACTAAAATGGAGCATTGGTACTAGCAAAACAGCATAAAGCATCACAATCAATTGTTTGCGATAAGCACCAGAAAAGCTAGTATTGTTCAATCTTCAAGCTAGAATTGTCATGAATTCTTATGAATGTTCATACGGAAGCAAGATACATTGAGCGGGTAAAGTATACTGGCCACACTCTGAAAAGCTTCAGTTGAATGTGACTGCCATGCATTGTGACAAGTTTTGAAAACAATCATACAGCGCAAAACCATTTTAGAATCTTCCTTAATATTTACCATGGACAAATTGCTCAGATACTTAGTCAAATATATAATAATAATCAACCGCAATCTTAGCTAGGCAGAAATCATCACAGTGGGCTGGATTTAGATCGTCGAAACGCAAATCTTCACTGAAGCACAAGAGGAACGAGATAAATGGTAGCATTTTGACGGGGAGAGCAAAGAAAATGAACGAACGTGAGACATGACATTGGCTCGACTACAGTTATATTCTTCATTTCACCATCAAACACACCCTGGATGTAAATATGGTCACTCTATGTAGTCCATATTTAAACACCAGCAATGCCATAATTTTTACAAACTTTAACACAGCAACAGATATCATGTGAAGTGAACTATTGAGATACGTCAGGTATCTCCGCCTAAAAATCAAAGTGTCCCTCAAAATTGCAAGTAAAGTGTGGTGTCAGTTGATAATACAAAGCACAAATAACTCATTTTGAATATTTAGATATCTGTGCATCTAGACTTGAACGTACAGTATGCTTAGAGACTCACTGATCTGCTACCTAGATAGAGTTAAGGTGAAAGTTACGGAAAATTGTCATCTTACCTCTTTACATCGTTATGACAAATTTCTTTGATCAAACTACTGTCATGTTTGTAAATCAGCAGGCCTATGAACTCCTATACTGAATCTTTAACGCACCCAAACGAAGCTTTCGTGTAAAGCTAATTACTGTCAGTACAAGTGTGGCTCTTGCTCGTTTCGTCTAGCTCTTGAAATCTATTTCTGTCAACAGTACGAACATTCTGATATGCTGTGATTGTTAGCAAGCTTAAAACTTATGCCTCGCAGTCAGAACTGTACAAGCTGTCGCCACCTTTACTTGGATGAAGAGATGCATATTTTATTGGCGGTTTGTTGTGCAACGCACAGTAACTTTGATTTCTACTATTCTCCTATCGCAAAAGTCCCCCGCGACATGCAAAGATATTATGTACCTGTTTCCGACACTTGGAGATCAGCTTTTACGAAACCTTACTTTACTACATTATTTCAGAAGAACATAAATGGGCGCATCTGTCACTCTTACACCTGCTTGGTGTCTTGTGAAGGCAATAAATTTAACAAAGTTTTAAAAAGCGTAGTATATTGTTAATATTTGTAAGTAACTTAAAAATTACATGCATGTAAACACTGTGAATGCTTACCGGCCTTGGATATGGGTTTCTGTAATGAAGTGCTACAACAAAACCAGAAATATTTATTAGTATATTAACTCTTTATGACATATTTAATTGTTAAGGAATAAATCAGCGCGGAACTTTAATCGAACAACCAATTTTAATCAGCAAACAGTAGTCTAAATGTAAAATAATCATTAAAAAGAAGTAAAACCTAGTCAAATTATTGCATAAAATAAAACAATATAACAAAACGCACGAGAGTTCGGAAATGTTATCGAAGGGTTAAAGTTTCTGGGTTGGTTAAAACAATTAAAATATATCATATAAGAAGTACATTGGTAAAATATTAAATGAAGCATACGATAAAATAAACTATACTAAAACAGTCTACGATCAGCAGTTTTTAATATGTGATAACGTCAGAAAGCCTGCTTATCAAAAAGCTGAATCCTACACTTAACGGGACGAACAGTTCCTATCCCCTGTGCTTATGTTAATCTCTCACATTCATTACCAGGCCTCTATCAGTTTTTTTCACTGTCAAAGAGCGACGATTGTTATTTTCCGCTTATTTGCTTTGAGAATGCTATGTGACATACAATAAAATGTCAGAAAGCCTGCTTATCAAAAATGTGAATCCTACATAGTCTACGACCGTTTGCCGTGATCGTCAATCACCTAATTTTCTTACACCTTCGAAGTAGATGTTGGTCTCAAGGCGATCTATTACTGGTGAAGTGGACTCAAACCATCGATGACAGTAATTTATCTACAGCAGCATTCTTGGCAGAAGCTAAGCGACCCATTCAATTTTAAAAAGGCTGATTGATAGAACTATTGTCAAATGCGCACTACTAGGCATAAAAATAGCGCAGCCTTTAACATGTGAACACCTTCAATTTAGTTCGCTTTTATACTACATTTTACTCATCTCTTGTGTGTATCATATTTCTCCCGATCGAATTAGTCTTTCAGTTATACAAAGAGTGTGAACTTTGCTTATCATACTTGTTAATCAACAATAAAGAGAACTGTTATCATCGGAAAAGGTCATTCCGAAGCCTTATTGTAATCTACTCCTTTAATATTGCGTGTGATCGTAATTACCCAATTTGCATCCTGTCATAACTAGGTCTACATGCATGTAGAGACAGAAGCTGCAATGGACAATCACAACCTCCCTCATTTGAGCAATATTAATCCTCAAAACACCCCTCCTGTGGAGACACAGAAATAGACAATACCCCCCTTTTTTACCTTGGGCACCACTAATATGTACTGTTTATAAGGGCTTGATGTATCACACAAGGATATTCTTTTCATGTTAGTTGAATACGTACTGACAGATACGACAATAGCTAGGTAGCAGTGCGTAATTCGATAACGATAAAAAGTGCACTGAAAAAATGAAGATGGTAAGCCTGTCTGTTTGTATCAATGCCCCGAACCTCCAACTTGTGGTTATCGTCAGCATTATACAATAGTAAACATTGCGGCCATTCATCACGTTCTCATCACCCTTCTCCTTATCACCTTCTACGTTTTGCGAATGAATGCGAAGGGAAAGCGATGACGTCACATATCAAAAGTTTTAGAAATTGTAAAATCTGACTCTAGATATCGAAAGGCACGCTTGGAATAGGCTTCCCAAGCAGACCTGCAGTGTATATAGTGTATAAACTAGAGGCATTTGAATCTCAAAATCTCTGGTCAAAACTCTCTTAATATCCCTTGGTTCCTAAGTTAGGAACCAGCATTAAACAATAGGATTTTGTCAGAGAGATTCAAAACTTTGAAACCTTATATATCCGTGTTGGGAAAGGGAATCACTCTCAATTTTGGCCATTGACGTTCTCACTAATAAGGTAACATGAAAATTGAGTTTTTCCCCTTAATTCAAAACTGTTCAAAATCGTGACATCACACTTTTCCATCCCATTTATATAATGGGAGAATTATCTTACCAAGCTCTATTCTGGCATTTGCTTCATGAATCGCAAGGGCAATTTCGTCTTTCTTTGTCATCTACACACGAGAGATGCAACATTTTCAATGTACTGTATTACTACAATTCAAATTCCAGTTCACAGTAAAAACATGATTTGCATAATCATTTTCTAATTTTCTACGGTTAACATCAAATCACTTGTAAAAAGACGTTACGTCTTACGTTACATTCAATCCAGTACTCCATAAAAATCATGCAAACTTTTTCTTCTTCTCAGGTGCCATATCCTTTGAGGACGTCGGCGACCATGATTTTCCACTGCCTCCTATCTCCTGTTAGTTGGAACTTTTCCCCTACAACGATGTTGACCAGATTGCTCAGAGCTTCCATGAATGTCATATTTTGTCTTGCTCTGTCTCTCTTGCCCTCTATCTTTCCTGTAAGCATCAAGATCTCTAAACTATCCTTCCTAATAATGTGCCCTAAAAACTGTCTCTTAGTTACGTTTATAATCAGCCTTCTCTCGGCCTGTGTTCTACTGAGTACTTCTTCATTTGTGACATGTGTGGTCAGGCTAATCTTCAGAATTCGCCGGTATAGCCACATCTCCGCTGCCGCCAGTCGTTTCTTTACCTGAGGAGTCAACATCCAACATTCACAACTATACAACAGAAAGGGGAGAACGAAGACATAAATCAGCCTCTTTCTAGTGGATAATCTCATTCTGGTGTTGGTAACGAGTCATTTTAGTCCGGGAATGCCTCCTTTACCATTCCAATCCTTGCTTTGACTTCCCTGTCAGATCTCCCGTCTTCCATAATGATGGTGCCCAAATACATGAATTTTGAAACCTGCTTAATTGCTTCTTGTTCAATGCTTACGATGCAGCATGGAGTTTGTCTTGCACTTAGTTTTCTTTATGTTGATGCTTAGCCCCTTGTCTTTGCTGGCTGTGACAACTTTGTCTACCAGGGCTTGTAGATTTCTGTGCTGTTGCTGATCAAGACTGCGTCATCAGCATATCCCATATTGTTTATGTTGTGACCTCCCACAACACACCCCTTTTCGTTGCAAACTACCACAATAAAGTAACTGATGTCTCCACATAAATAGTAATTAGAGCAAGAAAAAAAGGTAGATACTTGGTCCAGTAGGGGTTCTGGGTGCATGTGCCACTCGTTCTTGCTAACCCTAGCATGGAACAAACGATAACACAAAGCATAGTGGAATATACTCTTTTTCATGAATGAAAGAATTTTAAACACTCAAATAATTCTACAAAGCTAATACACTTTCACAACACTTTCATGTTGATTGCCATCTCATCTGAAAAAAGCTACTTAGCTAGCACCACACGAAAGGTTTGGCAGGTATGGCAGTTGATCGGCAATATTTTTAACATTGCTATGGCAGTTAATCAGCCATATTTTTGACATTGCTATGGCAGTTAATCAGCCATATTTTTGACATTGCTATACCAGTTGATATGGGAAACCCTACAATCTATGGCAGCATCAGAGTGTTAAACTATTTGAACTAATAGTGCAGGGCTAGGAGATAGAACACTGCAACTGTGCTGCGGTCTGGAATGTACTGAGATCAAGATTGCTGAATTCTATTGTCTCTTTAAGATTTTCCAAACCATTTCCCTAATAGAAGTTGCAGTGATAGATCTCTCAAAGTGTGAAAGGGGACCCAAAAGTTCTTATACTGAAAATTATTTTTGAATTCAATGAAAACAGTTCAGTTTCCACCTCTAAACAGATAACACAAGTGGCACAATCACCTTGAGCATAGAAGACTGAATCGTGTTTGTAATGGACCATATAAATGTTTAACAAAGAATAGCAGGAGACTAGTAACACTAGAAAACCTTTCTGTCACCTAAACCACAAAGCATAAGAATGGCTACCAGGCGGAGAGAGCCAGTCTCAGGATTACTCCAGATTTCTTATAGGTTTCATAAACATACTTAATGATAATATCTTTGGGTATTTTCATGGGCAAATCTCTAAAAGTTTTGTCTGTAGAAGAAAGCCTAAGAGGTGTAGCAACAGTAGCTGAGGAAAATGAAGAACTTATAGCAAGACTGTAATTGTCAATACAAGAATTGTGTTCTTATACATTTCTCCACAGTTTAGGTTGGTATTACTTCAGGGATATTTCTGCTGGGAGGATTATTTCCTTAAGATATGTGTCTTGAGGAAATTTTCTTTGGGAATCATACCCAAACTTGGGAAAATATACCCCTCCATCCCCTTCTATGTGCTTATCAACTGGATTGTTTGATATTCATGAAAACCAGGATGAACAAGCAGCAGACGAAATAACAATACCGAATCATTGCTTCATGCCAATTAAAATGAAACAATTCACTCTTTTCTTATTATAGAATTTGCAATAGCTCTGTTATAAACACTGCACCTGTTGAACGTTCAGTCATGTAACTAAAGAAACACTAATCACTGGTAATTATCCTGCACTGTCTTTCATCCTCCACTGTCTTGACCACTTTAATTCCATATGATAACCCAACAGTCTTTAAGTTCTTGACTTATTGAATTGTAGCATACTTTGTTCTTTAAGATAGCTCACACTAGAATTTCTCCTGAAAATGAAAGTTATCAATACCCCCAAAAATTAAAAAGAGAAATCCTATAGACTTGTCTTACATTACTATTTTTCTTGAACAAATGTTTTGCTTCCTCTCTAATGTACTTCCTCTCTTCTCGGGTGTCACTATGGAGTCCTGATGCAGCTGTCCATTCTTGTGCCAATTTAAGAACTTTTCTGTATAATGACAACACTTCCTTTCTGCTCATGGTGTTGTCATTCTCATGGCTTTGAAAATCTTGAATTCAAAAGTAATGGAAGAAGTCAGATAAAATCAAGCAACCACCATTGTACGCCTATTGTACTAGATGGATGTCTGGATGTATGGATGGATATATGGATGGGTACTTGAATGGGTGCATGGATGATGGATACATGGATGGATGACTGAATTTGTGGGTGCATGCATACACAAATAAAAGCATAGATGGATTTCAAAGTATACTGGTTGTAATATTGCAAAGTTAAGAGTACATATACATTCAAACACTTGTTGACTCAGTTGATGCCATAGAATGGCAGATGTTTATTATGTTGTGAGCTGTATTCTTTTTCTGAGCTACGTTTCGAGAGATAATTCACCTTCTTACTCATGTCATGATAAACATCTACCATTTAAGAGTACATTTTGTAAATGTGAAAAGCCACTCAAATGTTACCTTGATACTGTATAGTGTAATCACTGATATGCTACAGTATACATTAAGTTTCTCTAACCCCAAAATGAAACATGTGAAGTAAAATATCTTGGTCACAGGCAAATCTATGTAGGCTCAAGACATGTAAAATACCAGTATTTGGGTATGCGATGAAAAAGTCTAAATGATGAGTGATCAACGTATAGCTACATAAGATACCAAAACTTGGCTACCTAGTGCCTACAACACATGTGTACAATAATGTATTTCCCAAAATTCATACCAAATTTATGCGCTGACTCCGTGTAATTTTCTGATTTGAGCAACAAACTCATCTATGTGTACACACAGCTTCTGTTAAAGGGTCGTTAGAAACTTCAGGAGGTAGTAAAAGAGAATTAACAGTACGGGGTGACAGGATTGGGTTCGAGGAGATAAGCTGTGCATGGTAACGGACATGGCACCGCACTGGTACCTGTGTAGTTAACTATAAACCCATTTTACTAGTTAAATTTCAGCTTTTATATTGACTACCTAGTCTAGCCTAGCTAACATTTCTTCATAAATAGTTTGCTTCCAGTAGGCCTACTCCATTGCATCTAGTCTTTTATGCCAGCTCACCAAAATCAAGCTAATACCAACGTTTCGCTTTTGCAGACAAAGCAGTATACAACATAGCAATAGTATTGAAAGATTGGGAACGACTGATTTACTTCATTCAAAGAATCATATCATGATCATAGCTACTTGTATCATGTATTTTGTGCATTAAATAAAAGGAATCTTTCCTTGTTTACGACAAAAATTTTAAAATATATACTTACATCCACCTACATCATCCTGTTTACAAAACACTGAAAAAATCACGGGATACTGGCGTGCTAAAATGTTTCCACCACTGAACTCTATATGAGCAGTGTACAATCCGAACCATAATTCTGACTTCAAAGTGTGTCACAGTAGTACTAGTCTACGTACACCTACAATGATGGCTTTGCTTCCCACAGGGTCCAACAATGACACAGATGCCTCAATTTGACTGGGGTACATCAACTGATCCCAAAGATCAGTGGGTCCCATCACTAGACAGTGATTTTAGCCACATTTTTATCGCGCTATTTCCTTTACCTGTTTTGGTTTCTATTGTGTTTTTATCAATTTTACGGGCAAAAATAGAACACAATTGTAAAAATCTTTTCATCGATTTCAGTATTCATTTTATATATTTCATAATAATTTCATAATTAAAATGGATAATAATATGCCGCAAAAAAGAGTTGGATGGGTTTTGACTCCATAGTCCATAGATATGGCCCACAAAGCTATGAGGTGGAGTCATCACTATTTTTCACTTCATTTAAAATTCACTTGATTTTAATTAGATGGCATGAAATCAACGTGTTTATAAACTTTTACACTTGGATCCCTAAGAATACTTCTGGTAGGAAATTTTTGACACTCTTGTGCAAAAACGTCTCTCTGAGATGGACAATTTGGTATCTATGGATATGGAACTTCTGTCTATACGTAACGTACTTAAAGACCTGATGTCTCTTCTCACATCACCAATGTCTCACAAGGTGAAAGGGAGAGCTATCATCTGGCACAGGGTTGATCAATGAATAATGATCCTATCTTTAGACATGAACTGGACTTTGTGTCAAGCTTTGCAGATGAATGATTAAGAAACTTTAAAATATAGAATTGTGTGTTAACTTCCCACTGCAATCACATCAAGCATTTCTAGGGGGACGAAATCTAAGCCTTCAAGTCGGAGATGTCTAAAATCAGGTATAACATATATAACAGTGAAAATGATAAAACAAAATCAGAATTCTTTGCTTAAAGAGACATAGTTTTCGTCATCAAGAAGTAAAATAAGATAAGTATTGCAGAAATTACAGTAACAGTACAAAAATAGTAAACGGACATGTAAACAAAGAAAGCTAGGAAAGTAGCACGTAAACCGTGCAATGTTTCAACTCTACCGTTTTAAACGGAAGACTACCGTTATGAGAGGACTTGCTCGTCCTCCCGTATGTCATCAGGACATCGAAAGTATAATCGATCATGTAAATAGCATTCTTAAGCTGAGCTTTGAAATATTGTAGTTGTTAGTGTTTACACTTGATTCTTGTTCCCTCTTGTCCTAAATCAGCACAATGTCAAATAAAGAACAAGAACGACTGCACTCCTGACTGTTTGGACGAACTGAAACGTAAGATCTCAGCATTTAACACATTTTTTCCTCATTGTCATTGCCGTGCAAATACGAGGGCGTTCTATTTAACAATTAACTAATTTCTTTGGCTGTTTAGTGTATTGTAAGGTAAAGGTACTTAGAAATGTTCTTTTGAAGACAGTACCAAATTCAAGGTTCTTGCAACAATGCGGGAGAGCAAAAACTCCTGAAGAGTGCACTTTCTAGGATTTCAGAGTGCCTGAAAACGAGTAATGTTCTTTCTGGTGACAACCATGCTGCTTCCTCCATAAGATACTGGGTTTATTGTAAATCTTTCGTTTTTAGATTTTAGTAGCCATTGTAAACATTTTGGACTATCAATTTTTTTGTTTTGGCTTGTTTTGTTGTGTTCGACGTCACCGTGTAGGGCGAATATATTTTTGGACATCCCATATCCAAGACGTTTTGACATTACTTAATTATAGGTAACTTTTAATGCATTAGAACCGCTAAAGAGCAGAATAAGGGTGATGACATTGTCGAAAGTAGATTATTCTTAGGAATAAAAGCGAGTAGAGATGTAAGTAAAGGGAATTCGGAGACTTTAAGTTAACGGACGATGAAGGTACAGATGTACCTCGTATAAGGTTACATAGTAGAAATTATTGCTTCCTTTTTGTAAAAGCGCTTTTGCCTTGCCGCGAAGCAACAACCATGCTGCTTCCTCCAGGAGATAATGGGTTTATTGTAAATCTTTCGTTTTCTAGATTTTAGTAGCCATTGTAAATCTTTTTGAACTATCAAACCTTTTGTTTTGGCTTTCAAACTCTTTATTTTATTTATTTATCTTCGTATTTTTTGTTTTTATGACAAATATACATACGTATATGAATACAAACATACATACATACAAATACGTACATACATTCTCAATTACATACACACATACGTACATGGTAATTCCTCTATCTTTCCAGGTGGAAGCAGTTTCATTGTGTTCTTTCAAGGTCTATCTGTCATCTGTCCCTTCTCAGGTGACAGTTCAAAACAGTAGCTAACCTGCATGGTCTTGTACATATATGACAGATAAAAGGTGGTGATGCCATTGGTTCGCTGGGGTTTGTATGACGTACATGATTCCTGTGTACCAGCATGTGTCTCTTGAGAGTAGAGTCATTTTTGAACAAATTCTTGGTACTGCAGAACTTAAAGAGACAACTCAACAGGCAACTCATTCTTTTGGCCAAGAAGCTTTTCGCCGATTCTCATCAGTTGAACTTACATCGGTAACGTACTAAAGAAACACGGCACATTTATACAAACAACTAGGATCGAAAATACAATGGACAATGCGGACTTGCTAGGAATCACGCGAACAATCTTCTAGCCTGGCACGCTAGAACATTGACAATCTAAACACGAATTCTTTTTGTTTACACAAACTAGGTTTAAAACGAGATATATAAATAGA
>JAAAKL020003863.1:0-22145 GCA_010016065.2 Carybdea cf. marsupialis auct. non (Linnaeus, 1758) | reverse complement strand
TGTCCAGCTTCTGCGAAGTTCGTGAGGATGAAAAGCTGGTCTTTTTGTTTAATGTTAAGTTGCTTGAATGCACCCCCCGCATTGGTCAAACCATCAACCATCTCGACATAGGTTGTGCGGGTCAAGTCAGCCGCTTTTCCAAGTCCGTTTACGGTTTCGGTATAACCCTTAACCGTACCTGTTTTGCCGAAAAAGTTAGCCGCATTCAGTGTTCCGTCTGCCAACTCGTTCATCGATTTGCCCGTGGCGATCGAAGCCTTGGTCAGAGCGGGAAGGAAGTTTTCAACTTGTTGCGCTTCTAATCCACCTCTTTTTAAAGCAGGGGTAATAGATGCAATCTCTTGTGCGCTCTTTCTTGTTGTCGCACCTAAACCCCGAATCGTATTCTCTAGAGATTTGAGGGTTTCCTCAGATTCACCCTCACCCCCGATCGCAGAGAACTCAGCCAAATATTGCTCGAATTCGGCGTATTCTTTGACGGCATCGCCGACGAATTTTGTAACGGTTCGGCCAAGGGCTTTAACTGCATCGGTAGCAAGATTAGCGATCGCAATCTGGGGAGCCAATCCCTTGAAGAACGAGGTCAACCCGCCCGACTTAGACTTTTTGCCCGCCGCATCAATGGCGTTGCCTAACTCAACAATTTTGCCCCGAGCGATGCCCGTTTCTTGAGCAATTCGCTTGGAGGCTTCGGCGGTGCTGACACCTGCTTTCTGATACTTTTGCAGGCGAGCAACTAACTTGGCCGTCTCCGTTCCGGTCAGCCCGAGTTTGCGGGTGAGATTCTCGGTTGCACCGATCGAGATGCCAAGAGTAGAAGATAACTTTAAGTGAGTATCGTTGGCAACCTTTAGCTCTTGCGTTGCCTGCTTTATCTTTTGCTGTAGTTGTTGTTGTGCCTTAGCCGCGTTCTTAGCATCGATCGCCGATTGTTGGTGTGCGGCTGACGTTTTTATCGCACTATTGAGAGTCCGATATTGCTTGGCGGTAAGACCGACCTCAAGTTGCAAAGCGCGGTAAGCCTGCACGTTAGACGCGCCCGCCGCCTTCATCTCCTTGATGCGTTTGACCGCGATGTCGGTCTGTTTGGCGGTTAGTCCCAGCCCTCGCACCAGTTGGGTTGCAGAGTTGAACGTGGTATCGAGAGCCTTGGCAATTCCCAGATAAGCTGTGCTGGCTGCTTTGGCTTCTCGTTGCGATCGCGCAGTTGCTTTTTCCAGATCGCTTAAAGCGGTGGCTGCATTGGCCTTGTTAGTAACGGTTTCTAGTTTCTCAAAGATTTTGCTCAACTGTTGCGTATGTTGAGCAACGCGATCGACTTCCTTTTGCAAGCCATCAAAATTAACAGAATCTATCTTGTTGAAAACGGGAGCAAGCGCTCCTAATTCTGTCTTAATTATACTTTTAAGTAATTTGACTTTTCCGATTGTTTCAGGAAAGCCCTTCGGTTTTAATTCAAGAGCAACGCGCATTAAATTCTTCTGATATCGACAACTATTTCTTTACGCACGACTTCTCTAAGGCGGCTGGGAATTGATTCTGGGAAATTGATAAGCGTAATCAGATCGGAGCAAATTTCTCCCTCTGCATTCTGTGAAGGTAAAAATAAACAATTAAGTAATTCAAAATCTAGCTCTCCCTCTGTATTTCTCACCCATTTTTCTTTAATCCCCGCTTTTTCTAGGCATTGAAAAACAACAGATTTAAGTTGCGAGCTAGATACAATTGCTTCTTGAAAAGACAAATTATCTGTACATTTTTCTAGTTCTTGCTCTAATTGCTTTACCAGTATTTCTAAAGATTCTTTATCCTCTAAACAAGCCTCACAAATACAGCGAATTTGCCCTTGTGCGTCTTTAATAAAATATTGGATCGATGGCTGATTTTTAATTATCATCTTCATCTCTTTATTTTTACTCGTGCCTCTCTCTATTTTACATCCCATTCTCAAAATTTGCTAGAAAATCTCATGCAAAAAATTTCATTCAATTAGTCTTTCCTCTTCAATCAATAAATTATTTTCGGATTCTTCTTGAGCATCAACATAACCCTCACCATAAACTTTAATCACTGCAT
Source organism: Carybdea cf. marsupialis auct. non (Linnaeus, 1758) (assembly GCA_010016065.2). Lineage (NCBI taxonomy): Eukaryota > Metazoa > Cnidaria > Cubozoa > Carybdeida > Carybdeidae > Carybdea > Carybdea cf. marsupialis auct. non (Linnaeus, 1758). The sequence continues at coordinate 20,069 of JAAAKL020003863.1, read as the reverse complement.
CAAGAGTCAATCGAAAACCCATGTCATAAAGTTTTTTATCTCGATCTGCTCTTAAATTGAGGTCGTCTTCATCCTCCAAAATCCAGCGAACTTGTGGATATTTCGCACCCGGAAAATTCCAATCAATCAGCCATTTTACAATCTGATTATTAAAAGATCGAGCAATCAAAATCGCGTCACTTTTAACAATGGCATCAATGACATCCTCATGAACTTCCGCTTGACTTCTCGAGCTTCCGTCCTGAGTCGTCATTGTCTGGCTCAAGATAATCCTCGTGATCGCCTCATCCCAATAGCCCACAAAATCTTGATAGGAAATCGCCCCCGATCGCGAAGCCTCGAGCAACTCCAGCGCCATCCCTTCGGGAACGGTAACCCCCGTCCGAGAGCGAACGAGTTGAGTGACTTGCAACAAAGTTCCTTTTTCCTCATCCGAAGCACCTCGCGGGTACTTGCCAACCACAGTAGGACTAGCAAACTTCTCCAGAAAAATAGCCCAAAATTTATGACCATTCTTCTTAAACCAAACCGCCCAATAGAGATAATGCCCCAAGCCCCGCCCGTAGGGATCGTCATGGTGAAAACTCGGCACGCAGAAATACCAGAATTTGCGTTCCGGTAAAGGTTCTCCCAATGGGTTCTGGATGGTCAGCAAGCGAGGCGATCCATCCTTCCAGAAACGAAAGCGGCGCTGTCTGCGAACTTTAATATCATCGAGGCATATCAAACCACGCTCAACTGTAAACAGGGCTTCTGCAAAAGTAAATCCAAAGTGTAACCCCCCTTTTAGTTGAGTTTTCGTGATATCTATCCAATTGACAGAAGGCAACCCATCAAATTCGCTATTTTCCTCTGGAGGGATTAGATCGAGAGTGTGACGAATGAAATTAGCCGCCTTCTTATCAATCCGACGAGAACCCCCTTCGAGAACCTCACACTTACGGGCGATGAGTTTAGCAATGCGTTGCTGATAACAAGTTTGAACGCGATCGTCTGAAAGAATATCTTCATAAACTTCGTAATCGTACCCGCCCTTCTGCTCAATTATCTTATCTCTGGGATAGCGCAACCCGTCTGCCAACCAGCCTTCAGTAACATCGCGCCCATCTGTGACCCGAGCGAATTCTCCCTTCGTGGGCTTGGGGAAAGTTTTGCCGATTCTGCCCATCTGTTTCATCACCACGACCCCCACCCAAACAATCCACTCTCGACACCAAATCCGCTTAAGTTTTCAGCGATCGACTCTTCCTTAGTCGCCAGATATTCCATCGGCACCACGTCCATACATGAGGCATAAAAAGCTAACAGCCCGGCGATCGCTCCATCCCCATGCCGTTTTTTCCCATCCTTATCACTCTTATTCCGTTTATCGGGAATCCTAGGGATGCCCCTCTGCAACGAAACCAAACGATGATCTGCAAGCAAATCGGAATCTCGAGGCAAAACAACCTGATTATCTTGCAGCCCGGCACGATACTTCGGAAACCACTCCGCATAAAAAATATCAGTAGCCTTGACCTGTTCGATGCGGCTGCCGTAACGTTGAGCCGCGTATTCTGCCAATGCTTGCCCATTTCCCCTCGCATCCATCGCCCCTGCCATGAAGCGTGGCAGGCGATCCACCAAATGAAATAAAATTTGCTCCTGTTGCCGAAAGGGGATATTTCGAAGTTCGATCGCAAATGGGCATCGCCGAACGAGAGCCTGAGTTTCTTCAAAAACCATCAAATAGCTGAGATCCCCATTTCTGCCAAAATCCATCCCAAAATAGTGTTTGAGTCCGGGATCTAACCCCTCCAGTAATGGTTCAAGATGTTCGACAATCCAGTTCTGCACGTATTCCTCGCGCTTCCCATCAGAACGAGTCGCAAATTCATCATCAACCCCTAAATTGACGACCGGAGCAAGTTCCATACAACTTTCCAAAAGCATTCGCGAGAAAAATGCCCCACTCGAATTGCGAGGAATACACATCAATTCCTCCTCTGCATCCTCACCAAATTCTGCAAAAATTCCTTCAATCCATTCCTTTTCCCGCTTTTCGCTCCACTTATCTCCTTTTATCAAGCAAATGCGCCGATATAATCCCTCTCCCACAGCATCCAAAAATGTAGTAAAATGCCGTGAATACGGCATTTTACCAACAATAATTTGTTGGTCGAGTTCGTAATAATCATTATCGATTCCATTCAAGGTGGTGATTAATCGAATCGATCCGCCCCAAATCCGCATCGCTTTAGCAGCTTTCAAAAATTCCCCCAGATCGTCCACGAATGCAGCCTCATCTAAGATAAAATCCCCCTGTCGGGACCGCATATTTCGAGGATTAGAAGTTAACGCTTCGATTTTGAATCCAGAATTGAAATGAATTCTAAAAGTAAAAATAGATTTCTTTTCATTACCATCGAGAAAAATTTCTTCGTCATCAATTTCACTGCAAGTTATCTTATAGAGTTTTGCCCAGTCCGCACAATCTTGGATGTATTGCCGCGCCATTTGTTTCTCATAGCCCATGTAATAAGTGTTGCAACCATTAATCTGACTGGCTTTTAAAGTCGATCCAGCAGCATCCGCCCATGAGGCACCAATGCGTCGCGATTTTGTCCAATTTTTAAAGGAGGATTCATCGGCGATCCAACGTTGTTGACTGGGCAATAACAACACGGGAACATCTTTTTCTGAGAATTCTGATAAATTGACTTTCAATTATTTCATTACTCCTAAAATTTTGCTGCGAATGTTGGCAGCTTTTTCGTCAGAAAGTCCGGCTTCTTTAATTTCTTCTGTAGCTTCTTCTACCGTTGCTTGTAGTTTGAGAAGGATTTTGGAGCGCTCCTTCTGCACTGCCAAAGAAGAATAATTGAGCTTAGCTATGGCATTCGCGAGAGCAGCAATGCTCATTTTTTCATTATTAAAAGCCTCGGTTTGAACTACATCAAAGAGCTTGTTTTGGATAATGCGAGTTAAAGCAGCCGAAACTTCTCCGGCTTCATCTCCGCACTGTTCGTTGAGAAGTTTGGCAAATTCAAGTCGCTCTTTAGAGTTTGCAATCTCTTTTTCTAGGCGCTTTCCATAGCGTTGCAAGTTGCTTTTGCCAATCTCATATCCCTGAGATTTCAGCCAGTCTTCTAAACCTCGATAATTAGTAAAAGAATTTTCTATTAATCTGCGTTCGAGTTCCTTTTTGAGTTGTTCTGGCAGTTCGGTTTCTATTCTCGTTTTAGCTGGCATTTAATATTCTGTGAACTTGTCGTCTGCTCAGATTGTGATTTAGGGATATATTATTTCCGTTCTGCCCTTGATAAAATTCTTGCCGAATTATTCCATTTCTCTTAGAAGTATCTTTTTTCGGAACGTATACTCTTTGACCGCCAAGATTCTGAGAGAGAAATGTAAATACTTTTTCTCCCAATTTCTCTTGCAGCAATTTTGTATTTTTACAATTGCTAACGCAGTAGGGGATGTACAAGTTACATCCACCAAAGTTTTTAATTAGTTTTTCGACGATCGAGTCCGCATTAAACTCATCACTGTCGCCTTGTTCTATAAGTTGGCGAACGTCTTGTAAGAACCCCATTTTTTCGGATGTCCTGCTCCCACTGCTATAAAGCATTTTAGTTGATGTTTATATCAATTTTTGAGGGAAAATGTCCTTCATTCACAAAAAAACCGCCAATTGAGGCGGTCTGGATGCTTATAGGATATTTATCTAGAGGAGGCGAAGGGCTTGATCGAAGCATTCTACGGCTGCCCAAAGATAGTTAGCTATGCCGCGATCGGCGATCTCGCGATCGGCTAAGCTATTGGCGCTATCCCTTAAATATTCGAGTTCTTCTTGGAACGAGATTCCAATTCCCCAATACTCTTCTCCAAAATCGGCTGCATCGCCTTGAGGAACGCCAACGCCCTGTCCGGGCGTTGGCGTTCCATTTGGAACTTCGCACTTTGAATTGTGTTGTGCATCGTTGGCAGCAAAAACGACTCCAGTTCGCTCTTCGTTGGGGTTGGGGTAGACATGGGAATCCTCAGTAAGGGGTAAACAAGCGAATAAGACCTGATAATTGGCAGCAGCAGATTGAATCGAGAGCAGCCACTCGCCGCGAATATGTCGGAGTTTGGCAACCTCTCGCCCCTCCTCGACAGGAAAAATGAGCCAGCCTTGGATCGCATCGCCGCCGCATGGTTGCACCCGGAATCCTTGTTCATTCAGGCTGGTGACGATTTTTTGGAAATCTTGCTCTTGCTGGCTCCTGCGCCGCATGAGAACGTTTGTATTTTGTGCCATAATGATCCTTAGAATTAATTGTGTTCGGCTCTGGAATTTCACCAGAGCCAACTTTCTTATCGAGAGATAATCAGACGCTCGATCTCTTCATCAGAAAGAGATTCGAGAGGTTGAGACAAACTAAATCGAATTGTTGCTTGTGTAGAAAACCCTTGACAAATAGCCACAGTGCAGGGATTTTCTGCACTATTCTCTTTCCATTTTTCGCTATCCAAAGGGTAAGAAAGAACGAATTGAGTGTTAGGGTCATAGGCTTTTACCAAGCATTCCGTCACCTTGTCTTCAAGAATTGTTGAATAAAACGGCGGATATCCTTGACACAAGAAAATAAAACCCCGTTTTCCTGTTTTTTCATACAGAAACCGTGCAAGGTCAAACAGAGTTGTAAAATTTTCTTGTTTGATTTTCTCCTGTTTGTGTTGCCGCAATTTAGCTTGATTGTGCCGAAGTCTGCGAGTTTGTTCGGGCGTTCTCTTTCTTTTTTTCTTCTTTTTCATTGAATCCTCCTCAGAAGTTCTAGAGTTATTCGATACATTGGAAAATTTTTCTCATTCGTTCGTTCGTGCCTTGGAACTCCCAAACAGAACCATCTGCACCCTTAACAACATCCCCCGGTTGCTTCGCCTTCATCGCTTCACGACGGGTTATGCGCTTGGCTTTAAGCAATTCAGACTGAGTCCCCCGTTCGCCGAGATAGGAGTGAGATGGAAAACTTTCTTCATCGACATCCAGCAACCCATCAATGATTTTGATGCACTCAACAAGAGCAGCATTCTCATCCAAAATCCCCGGATGTCCTTGGCAAACAGAAATTCTCGGTATCTTGACCGAAAACTCCTCTTCCGCAAGAGCGAAGCGGCAACAATCGCTATACGCCACAACATTCCAAACATCTTTGTGTGTCATCACATCGTTGTCATACCGATAGGATTCTCGCACCCGCTTCTGCTTGATTTGCCAAACAATGCGAATCTCACAATAAATCCAAACTTTGTGAATTGTGCGAAATTTGGTAGCATCCTCATTATTTGAGGCTTCTTCTGCGACAACCTCTTGAAAGCTTTTCAGGTTTCCCGAAAGATTGAGTTTCCGCAACACCCAAGGGTCAAAAGTTGCAGTTGTCATGCCGTCCTCCTTTGTTGAGCGAATCTTGGTGAGCCGTACTCTTTAAGTCCGATCTCTTTGAGTCCGTCTCCCAAGGCAAATTGCTCGATTTCCTCCACGGCAAGGCGAATATGCCAGCCATTGCCTTTAGCAAAACTATGAATGCGATTGGCGAGGTCGGCGCGAACTTGAATCTCGCAGCATCGAGCAATGATGTCCTTCGTATCTTGTCCGGTCAGAGGTTGGAAGTAACAGAATTGAGAGCGGTTGAGCAGTTTTGAATATTTGGCACTCAATCCTTCCATGTCGGGCAAGCCCGCTAAAATAATTGGCTGTTCGGTGACATTGTGGAGATATTCGACGATCTCCGGTAGGTCTTGCTGGCGGCGGTGGAATAATCGCTCCGCACAGTCGATAAACAGAGGGCGATCTATCAGGCGTTCCAGCATTGTCAAGCCGTCCGTGCTGCTGCGGGGTTTCGCGCCGAATGCCCCGCACAGACTGTTATAGAAGGGATATTGGCTGCTCGACTTCGGTAACGGCGGGCAATTCCAATACATTGCACCGTACTCCTCTGCGAGAAACTTGCCTGTTTGAGTCTTTCCCCAACCGGATTCGCCAGTTAAGAGAATAATTTTGGGATTCTTGACCGCGCGACCGTAAAGATCGGTAGCGAAAGTCAGATTAGTTGTAATTGCTGTGGGTTTCATTGTTTTTTAGTTCAAAGGAGATTTATCACACTCGGGATGCCAACCAGCATCAAGAATCTGGCTGAGTTGGGGGTTGACCTCACGGATGCGGCTTTGTAATTGCCGAGCAAAATCAAAAGCGATGAGAGAGGGGTCAGAATCACTATTCCGTTGCTGGTTGGCAGGATGGCGGTAGGCGAGTTGCAGTTGGCTTGCCACCACAAAAGCGGTGGTGTAGTCGATCGCCACGGGAATCGTTGTCTTTATCGCCATGAGTTGCAACAGACCTTTATTCAGGATCTCTAAATCTTCGATGCCACCTTCATTGAAGGCATCGGGATTGCGTAAATAAACAAATAGACTGTTAATGATGGTTGAGAATTTTTTCTCATCGGTTTCTACCTTTTTTGTCTGAATGTCGTTAAGGAAACTGCCAGAAAATTGAACAACGAAACGAAGAACGGGTAACGCCTTTGCATGAAATACCGTAGGAGAGCTAATTTCATCCTCAAGAGAAACACATAACTCGAAGAAAGCAGATACAAGAAAACCCTGTTTTAAAAGTTTCATGACCTTTGCGTACAAGTCATCGAGATATCGTTTTTGAGATGCGAGAATCCGGAAATCTTCCAGTATGTTCTTAAGTTCTTGCGACTCGTCTTCTGGCCATTCCTCAACTTCCATATCAGACGTTTGCCACAAATCTGCAATCCGTTTTTTGAGAGGAGAATAGCGTCCATCCTTAAAAAAGGGATGCAGAGACAATTTGCCATAGATGAGTTCTAAAGCATTTTTCCAGTCGTAGTCGTGAACAGTTTTCTGAACCTCGTTAAGGTATTCAATTTCTTTTGGATCGTTCATTCTTCTCCTATCAAAACTAAATTTTGTATTTGGGAAAAATCCCATTGGCTATTCGCCTTTTCGCCATCCTTATTGAGGTGATCGTCCTCGTATTCCACAAAGTAGCGGATGTAAAAGCGACCCGAATCCTCAAACCAACCAACAATTGTTCCAATTGCGCCCGAATCCTTGCGGCACACTTTTGCACCGATAGGGCAGCGAGTCGAGATGGCGTGGTTCTGGAATTTTGCCAGCATTTTCAGGCGCTCTCGATCTTTCTGGGATAGCGATGCCCAGACTTTTTCCTTAGTAGTTTCTTGCCATCGTTTTGTGATGGTCAGAACCTCTTCATGAGTCTTGGCATGGCGTAATTTATTTGCGAGTTTGCTCACCTCCTTTACCTTCTTTTTCAAAAGTGTGTTGCTGTTCCGCTCTCGCACGAGCGCCCAGATACAAATCGTTGAGCAAAATCCGTTCGACTCGTTCTGTGTCTTCCTGCGAGAGCATTTCGCCATTGAGTTTGGCGAGGTAGAGCCGATAAAAACGTTGTTCTTTCGACTCATCCTGTCTTTCCACCATTCGGGCAGAAATCTTTTGTTTCAGTGCCTTCTGTTGTGGCGTAAGCTGCACTGGTTCGGGCAATTTGTCCCGTTCTTGAATTTTCCTCACTTCCTTCTCCGCCGCCGTTTCCGTCTTCTCCTGTTTGCGACGGGGAGCAAAAGGAACAACCTTGCCGAACTCCTCTCGGCGGACAGTTCTCATCTCCCTCACCTCCGAGAGGCTTTCTTTTTGGCTGCGATGCGCCTCCGCCGCAAGGAACTTCCGATTCCATCCCAAGTTGCGGAAATCGTAGGCAGTGAAGAGGTATTCGGGGGTTTTGGTGGGGTTGCCCGGTTCGTGGCTATAGCAGTGAATCGTGTAGGGTTCCACTGGATCGAATTTGCACAATACCTTACGTCCCGACCACTCATGCCATTTAGAAAATTGCCCGCTATCCGGTTTGGGGAAATAAAAGCCGTTATCGATCTCGATCCCATTTCCCTTAACCGTTCGCAAACCCTTGCGGCTGGCTACTGGAGCCAGTAACAGGTCGAGGGTGCTGTTGTCTTTGGCGTAGCGATCGTCAATTTCATAGGGGGTTGTCGCCCATTTTTCGAGGGGGGTGAACTTACCATCCAGTCCCTCCCCTCGATGCTTGCGGCACTCATACTCATTGCTCACCCAACTATCGAGGAGTTTTTGCAGGTCTTGGGGATGCAGCATCGCCGCCACATCGTTATCCCCCAATTGCCCTCGGATTTTTTGGCGCTCCGAGACATTGTGACCGCAGAATCCCGGCAATTGCTCCAGCAAATCCCCCATCGTTCGGAAAGATCGCTCTACAAAAGGTTTTTGCCACGGAGATTTCCCTTGGCATCGCTCAACTGCAATCCCAAATTGATTAATGGCAGCCTCCTGAAATTCCGTCGCGATGAATTCTTTCCCGTTGTCTACGTGCAGACTCATGCGCGGCTTGCCGTCTTCTGTCGGGGGGATCCAGCCCCAGTTTTGCAGCATCCACCGCAGGACGCTTTGCACCATGAATTTTGCATTATTATTCTTCACCACAAAATATTTTTCGCGGCGGCTGAATACATCGATGATCCCCACAATGCTGTAGCGTTCGTACTTCTCGCCATCCGTCGTCAGGAAAATATCACCTTTGGTTGCATCGCTCTCAATGCGTTCTAGCGCATAAGTGACACTCTCGCTATAAGACCCCATCGCCATCCGAGAGCGCGAGTGAAACTTATTCGGATCCGTCAGGCGATCGTATTTCGCTTGGTTTTCGGCGATATATTTGTTCCTCCATCTCCGAATTTGCATCTCTGATGGGAGAGGGCTATCCGAATTGCGTTCCTTGACTTTGGTCTGGATCTGGCGCGGCGTTTTATCTGCAAAAGCCTTGATAGTTTTTTGCAGTTCGGGATGCTGGTCAATGAGTCCCGTTCCCTTGCGGTTGCCATAATGATTATCGAGTTTGGTGACTTCTCTGGCTTTCTTTTGCCATTCAAAAAGTGAGCGGTAAGATAAGGTCTTAATGTGGGCTTTTACCCATTTCGGGATACCCAATTCTCCCAAATTATATAATCGAGAAAACTCATAGCGTGCTGCACATTTGCCCAGTCCGTGATTTTTCGCAAACTCTCGCAGTTGCCCCAGCAAATAAAGTCTCGCCTCCTTCACTCCCAGTTCGGCGGGTTCATTGGCTTGTGAGGGATTTTTCTTGGCTAATCCAACCATTCTTCTCGAATTGGGTAAAACAAGTAAGTCTCTTTGTGAAATCCGATCAGCCTCTCTTTTTCCAACTTCATCAGAGTTCGTATCAAAACCTTCAGAGGCGGGCAATCTGTCGCTTGTGCGATTTCCGGAAAAGTCAGTGGCATTCGGTTCAGTGCGAGGAGGATTTGGGTTTTGATTGGTGGGATATCGTTCATCGTCTAAACTATCCTCACTGTAATAAGTTCGGTCTTGTATGGTGGTACATCGTTGATTTGCGTTGCAAAATTCACCATCACTTTCCGTTTCTGGATGAGGCTCATTAAGCCCTTGGTCGTTGCTATCAGTCCCACCATCTCTTGCAGCATTTTCAATTCGATTTCCCCATCCTTCAATGCTGATAGAATCACTTTTTCTAGTTCCGTGTACATTGTTTTGATTCTCTTTATTCTGTTCCTTTAAATAGGCTTGGGTTTCTGGCGGCAATGATTCGATGTGGTATTCTTTCCCGCCGCCCCTTCCTTGGCGCTTGCGCGATTCTGCTTGAATCCGACGCAAAAAGCGAATAGTACCGCTCTCTGTTGTCGGCATTTTGGGGATTCCTATAAGTTCTCGTACTGTGTACCACATAAGTTCGTCAGAGTTCCGGTCAGAGTTCCGGTCAGAGTTCGTCAGAGTTCCGGTCAGAGTTCCGGTCAGAGTTCGTCAGAGTTCCGGTCAGAGTTCGTCAGAGTTCCGGTCAGAGTTCGTCAGAGTTCGTCAGAGTTCGATCCGAGTTTGATGCACGAGCTTGTTATAAATTTGTGCATTGCCATCGTATAAATTTATGCGAACAAAGTCAAGGGGGTAGAATCAAATCGGAAAACGGTCTAAGATGGAGATGCACAAATTTATACTCAGAACGAACGATGGCAACCCAAAACCTGACAAGTCCTGACGCACCGGGGATTGTTGGCTTAGCCCAATTTATTGATCGGGAGCTTGAGAGCAAAGGATTCAGCGACTACGAGGTGGAGAGGACATGGGGATTGAAACGAAACGCACTCCGCAACATCCGGAAGGGCAATTGTCCGGGTGCCGATAAGCTGGTAAAAATTCGCAAGGGGCTAGGAGTCACTTGGGAAGATTTCGGAAAACTTATCGATGCTCAGTATGGTAATTCCGAGATTCCAGAACAAGAGATAGAAAATATATTAAAAAAAAAGCAACTAGATCCAAGAGATCTAGAAATTCTTCAAATAAGAGAACGGCTAAAAAAACTAGAAATAAAAGTAGAAAACCAAAATATTAAGGGTGACAAAATGAGCGAATCTCTAAAACAACTTGTTCAATATTTTTTAGACAACGCTCCTCAAAGCGAAGAACTAGAAAAAGAATATAATGCTATCCGCCAAGAATTTAATTTCTATCCGCCATTTGAAACAGTAAAAGAAATTGCAAAGCACGGACTAACAGGCATCCCTCAATCCAGTGAAGAAGCGAAAAACATTGTTAGGGTATTGAAATCATTTCTGGATCCAAATAACCTAAAAGGCAACATTTTTGACTGGTTAATCGCCGCCCAAAAAGATTGCCCCGACCTCGACATTCTTAAAGAAATCAACGAGGAAAACGGGGCAAACAATGGTAAAGTCAACTAGCCTTTAGAGCAAACTCTCTAGATATTTTTTCCAGTAATCAATTTGGCGACTTTCCGAATCCAATGTCAAAATCATTACTTCATTTTCCTTGACTGGAAGCCCCACTAAATCCAAATCCCAGATCGGGATAGTTGTCTCGCAAAGATCCGCAATAGAATAATGAACTTTATTGTAATTATTTAGATTCAAATCAATTTGATTGTCATCAAAAGAACTAGCGATCGTCTCCTCAATACACCTTTGCTTTGAAGTTCCGATTAGTCCAATAGATTCAAGAACAGGCTGATGTAAAAGCCGATCCATTGGTCGGTTCATCCGTTTCTCAATCCCAAACCCGGGGAACAAATAAAGTAAAGGGTATCCCCTCTCTTTATCCGTACTGTAAATGGAAACCGTGCTTCCATATAATTCGGCGATCGCTTGAATGATTTGAGAATTTTGCTTTGCATATATTGAGTTGCCAATTTTAACAGTTTCCTCAATAGTTAAAATCCGTTTTCGTTGCGTACTTTCCACTATGTATTTCCTCTGAATTCGACTGTTCTCAATTTGAGTAATCAATCGACCTCGCACCGAAATCCCTAAAGCAGGGATGTCCAAACACTCAATAGCTCGAGCTAAAAGGTTTTGATTTGCAGGGATTGCCAAAGAGCGGGCAAGATAGCTAGCCAATCCGGCAGTAAAGTAATCTCCCATGCAGTTGAGAACCAGCCCAAATTTTTCTTGCCATAAAATAAAGATCGTTCCACGATCGTACTCGGCTTTGAGGTCTGGATTCGTAACCTTGCAAACATCGAGAAATTGCTGTGCTAAAGGAGCAGAAAACATGAGCGGAAGAAAAGAGGAAAGAACAAAGTATATCCTCATAATATTCCAAATCTGGGCAATCAATCCGGAATAATTGATTTTCTTCGGATAAAAAGCTCATGAACTTCGCAATTTAACTCAATGCAAAGGGAGATCATTAATTGTCTAGTAATCCCCGTCCATTTTCCTTGCTCTAGCTTTTGGATAGTTTTGACGTTGCTGCCAACTATTGCTGCGAGGTCTTCTTGGGAGATTTTGCACTGCCGACGAACAACCCCCAGCAGGCAAATCACGTCGTCGTTTTGTAATTCTTCAATAGGCATTATTTGAATGTCCCCTTCATTCTACTACCCACGAACGCGGGTAGCTCAAAAAAAATCGTTTTGTTTCTTTGCAAATCCAGCTATTAGCTGAATCCCCCCCCATGTGGACAACACCTGTTCTATCTTTTTAACATAAAATGAAACACAAAACCTTTAAAAATCACCTCGAACCCTCCAAAATCACTTAACACATGAAGCAAATTGCATCAATACTACTCTTTCTTGGTATCGGCTATCAATCAATCTACATAAATAGAGCCAAGAATTGACAAGAACGCGCAAAAAACAGAAAAATAATGACTAAAAACTGTTTCAATGAAAATTCACCAAAACTTTATAAATCCCATACCCTCTATAAATAAAGTTACCAATCCCGAAAAGATAGGTTGATTTTTCCTATCAAAAATATTGATAAGCATAGAAAATCACCAAAATAACTCCCAATTTGCTACCCTTAATTTTTAAGAAAAAAGTCCCCTTCCAAACGAGCCACAATCGAGAACTCTGACCATTGATATCCTCAACAACATGAACAAAACATGAACTTATAAGATATCTTTAAAGTAGATATGAGTTTTTTGTTAAAAAGACATGAACTTTGAAGCACAACTCCAAACCATACAATAAGATCTGAAAAATCAACGCGGAAACAAAATTATGATCGTAAGTTCTGGAGCCATCTGCGAACAATACACAACCATTGGCATAGTCGTCGGCTTCGCCAGTATGTCCGAAGGTTGTACAGGCGGCATCAACGTCGAAAAAACCTATCAGACCGCCCTCACCCGACTCCTCGAAAGCGCCAAAGCCCAAGCCGCTAACGGCATCATCTTCGTCAACTTCCAAAACCGCGCCGCCTTTAAAGCAGGCTGTGCAGGCGCAAACCAATCCTTCGAAGTCTTCGCATGGGGAACAGCCATCCGCACAAAACAACCCCGACAAAACCAACCAAGACAATGATCGACCAAACCCTCAGACAAATCGCCATCCTCAGCATCCGGCTCTATCAACTCATAGGCAGGCCATTTTTCCGTAGAACCTGCCTCTTTCATCCCACCTGTTCCCGCCGCGCCCTCCACCACTTCCAACAACACAAATTCAAAAAAGCCCTTCACCTCACCCGCCAACAACTCTCCGAATGCAAAGGCACCTACTCCCTACGCCTTGACCCCAACGGTCAAGTCGAAATGATTACGATCTCCGGCGCGATCGTTCCAGAAAACGAAATAAACCCCCAAATTGCCAACCGCCTCAAGCAATTTAGCCCAATCAGTAAAATCTAAATGGAATTGGCGGGACTCGAACCCGCGACATCTCGCTCTACCAACTGAGCTACAACTCCAAGATAGGGGAACGATCGAATTCGTTCCCCCCTTTTCATTACAAATTCGAGAACTCCACCAACTGTTGAGCGTTTGGCGGTAAGCTCTCGATCTCAGGCAAATCAGCAGGAACCTCCCGCCCAAAAGCCTTCATTAAAGGCACTAAACCATGGGACACCAAAATAACAATCTCCTCGTGGCTTAGCCTCCCATCCTTCCTTGCCCAATCAAACAACTTGAGCAAATTTTCAGCCGCCGCCGCAATCCGAAAAATCTTGAAAACATCCATGAAATCAACCTCCTTGAAATTTGCTTGATTTTCTATTCAATAGTATTACAAAAATCTAGTCAAGACCAAACTTTTTCCGCTTGTTTTGAGTTCTTTTTTCGTATTGTTCGAGGTCGTACCTCCGCCAATCCCGATACCAAACCGCGATCGAAACCCCGAACAAGCCCAGCCAAACCATCCCAACCAAAACCGTTGCGATCGTCCCAGAATCCATCCCATCCTCTCCTTGACCAAAACATCAAATCTCATTATTATGACAATAGATTAAAAAGTCAAGTTCGGAGAAACTCCATGACCTTAAGCATAAAACATACCCTAGGGGGAACAGAAATTTCTCTCATCACTGGTATCGATGACGGAAAAACTATCCGGAAAAACCAGTTCCTCCCGTTTAACTGGCTCAGCCTCGAAACAAACACCCCCAAATATCTCGCCGAAACTCTCGGAGAGATGGACCCCGAGAGTATTAATTATCTTCAGATTCCCCCAGAAACAGATTGTATTAAAGGAATCATCTTGGATTTCAGCGATGTTATTGCTCAAATCCGTCAATGCGAATCGCATCGTCCCAAAGCCCACCAAATGGGAGGTATTAACTACTTTATCCAATGGCTGACCCTTACAATCTTTGGCAAAATCAGGGACATGGAATCTTGTTCCCCTCCTTGGATAGGAATATACGATCCCTCAGAAAACCGAATTGTACTTCCTTGGCACAATCGATGGAACTCCTCACTCTTGGGGCTTGCGAGCTTCCCATTAACAGAACAACCAGCAGGCAAGATCGGAGAAGCCGTAGCGCCAGTTTAACACCAAATTTTACAGGTTTACACGGTCAACTTGGGCGCATTTGCTTGTTTTTGCGCCCTTTCTTATTCCAAACAAAATGAAGAAAACTAACGCTAATCATTTAACAAAAATAGTTCTAGATACCAGATCGTACAGACGGTCTTTTTCAGCAACTCTTACCGCAATTCCCCCAAACCAATGTCAGGAATGTCGGTACCTTTTTGGAAAAAGTCCATTATCTGCGGAATTCACCCTCACGGACTCCAAGAACCCCAATGCCCCGACAAAGAAAAACCGAAAACAAGCTGGCTGCACCTAAAGCGATCGGAATTCTTGCGGCTACGTTTTTAAAAACCTCCATCGCGCCCTATATCCCCGCATATCCAGATAAGTGAAATCCTTTCCACACCCCATCCCCCCATCCCACAAAGGATCGAACGCTTCTTGTACCTCCTCAGCCTGCATCCCCTCCACAGAAAATTGCACCCCATGCCCCGTGTGGTATTGAGCATAAATCCGAGCAGAATCATCCTCAAAAATCCTGAGACCCTTCGGCGCATACCAAACCAAAACTCGAGCCTCCAGATTCCCCAACTTCTTCAAAACCTCACCCAGCCGCCGCACCATTGCGATCGCATTCCGAGTCAAATCCCCATCACGAGGAATCCACCGCCCCCCCCGAGTTACATCCCCCCAAGTAAAAGGAAAATCAGCCAAAACCCGCTCATTCGTCATCACCCGCCCAGCCCGAGGCACAATAATTTGATGAGCAACCCGCTCCTCACGCTCCTCAAACTCAAACGGCAACCGATCCGCCAACTCCATAAGCTCCACATCATCGTAATAAATACTATCGTGAAGAGAAACCCGATCCAAAAGTTTCAACAATCGCCTCGAATCCGAATGCACCAAGTCATACCCCTCTGGCAATTGCAAAATCTCTCCCGTCTTCAGATGCAAACGCGGTAGAGGCGGCAACGGTACCGACTTTGTTTTTTTTCGCGATCGCTCCGTCCTTAGCTCTGGAACAACATCAATAACATCCTTACTTTTTATCTCCTCAGTCATAATATTGCCTCCTCGTTCACGATTGGCAATCCAAGTTCCGCAGCCCTCAGAGAATCTACCCTTATAAATTCCATGCCTCCTAGCGTCCGATAAGAACAGCCATGACTGCAAGCAGAGAGAAGAGCCCCAGAAATTTCTCCATTCAGTCGTTTCAAATCCTCTCGCGCCACCAATACCCCACTCGGATTGAGAAGAGAAGGGCGCAAAAACGATGTTTGTAAATCCATAACACCAAAGAGTTGTTTATTTATTCAATTTTATCACAAACCAGCCAGAACAAATAAACCAAAAAGTTACAAATGGTTTTGTAAACAGATCCATCTGTAACACCAAAAAGCGATCGCATGGATTTGCAGAACCATCTGTTAATTTTACATTCCGTAACAATCGCCAAAATCCGCTTGTCCCACCAAGTCCCACGAAATCCCACCAAGTCCCACATTTACAGAACCATCTGTTAACTTACATTCAGTTGGATAAATCATTTTTCCAGACTCACACGCCGAATCTTTTATGTTTTCTTCTACTATCCATTGCAAGTTTAAGTAAGTTTGCAACTGGGTCAATAATTCCTCTATCTGTAAGGGTTTAGGGAGAAAACCATTGCATCCTACCTCGCGGCTTTTCTGGCGATCGAAGTTAAAAACACTTGCTGAGGAAGCAACAATCGGGATCTCTTTAAATTCGGGTAAATTTCGCAGTGCTTCGGTCATCTCAAAACCACTCATTTCTGGCATAACCAAATCGGTAAGAATTAAATCTGGTTGCCAAGTTTCAGCGACTTGAATTCCAATTTTGCCGTTTTCCGCTTCTTGCAGTTCAAATCCCAAAGGTTCGAGGAGATTGATAATAACTGCCCGATTTTCCCAGCGATCGTCAACGACTAAAATTTTCTGGGTTTCTCCTTGATAACCGATAATATTTTGTGAAGGTTGAGCCGTAAAAGATTCACTCCAGTCGGCGACTTCTGGTACGTCGATCGCAAACTGGAAAGTACTTCCTCGATTCAATTCGCTGTCAACGTGGAGTTCTCCCCCCATCATCTCGACAATTTGGCGACTAATCGCTAAACCCAAACCGGTTCCTTCTGCTTGGCGATCGCTTTCTCCGACTTGTTCAAAGGGTTGAAATATCTTTTCCAATTGTTCTGGAGTCATTCCCACTCCAGTATCTTCAACTTGAAAGCGGATGGTCGCGATCGATGGTGGGTTATTCCCTTCCTGACTGGTGACTGGTGACTGGTGACTGGTGACTGGTAAAGGCTGTTCTTCTACGCCGACTTTTAAGGTGACTCCTCCCTTATCGGTAAACTTAATCGCATTACCGAGAAGATTGATTAACACTTGTCGCAATCGCTTATCATCGCTACGAATCGCTGAGGGGAGTTGATTGAGGGCTTGATAAGTAAAACCGATTTCTTTTTGTTCGGCTTTGATCCGACAAATTTCGACGACTCCTTTGAGAAAGATATCAAAATCAAAATCCTTGGGAAATAATTCTAATTTTCGTGCCTCGATTTTGGAGAGATCGAGAACATCGTTAATCAAATTGAGCAGGTGAGTTCCGCATTGACCGATAATCGTTACGCCATCTTTTTGTTTGGGAGTGGCTTGGCGATCGCGTTGTAAGATTTGAGCATATCCTAAAATGCCATTGAGGGGCGTTCGCAGTTCGTGACTCATATTAGCCAAAAATTCACTTTTGGCTTGGTTAGCAGAGTCAGCAGCTATTTTTGCTTCTTTCAATTCGGCAGTTCGTTCATCTACGCGCTTTTCTAGAATCTCGTTACTTTTTTCCAAAGTCGCAAAAGAGGTTTGCAACTGTTCTGCCATCCGAGCAAACGATCGCCCTAAACTGTTTAACTCTTTAATACCGCGAACGGTGAGATTCTGCTGGAAATTCCCTTCAGAAATTGCTTTTGAGGCTTGATTTAAGTCGAAAATAGGGCGAGCGATCCAGCGAGAGGTTAAGATTCCTAAAATCGTGGTAACGACCAAAGCTGCCAAACAGAGTAAAACGGTTTGGCGGGTATTGGCGTTAATCTGCGCCATAAAATCATCCTCGGGGACGGCAACCACAATCAACCAATTGAGGCCGCTATCATCTTTGATGGGAGTAACTTGCAGTAATTGCCGGCGATCGCCAATCGCAAAGGTCAGTTGTTTTGATGCAGTAATGTTCTCCAAACTGCCAAATTCTGCTTGTAGGGACGTAACACTGGCACGAATCAGTTCGTTACTGCTTTCAGAGGCAGGGAGGCGTTGGGGTTCTCCTTCTTCATCGACGGGAAGGTCTTCTAGGGTGGAAGAAGCGACTAATAACCTATCTCGCTCCATAATAAAGGCTTGCCCGGTTTTACCGATTTTCAGATCCTGCAAGAATTCGCCAATATGCCGAAGACTCAGATCGATGACTAAGACTCCTCTAAAAATGCGCTCTGTATCATAAAAGGATTCGACAGCAGAAAAAACAGGACGCGGCTTGCCATCAATAAATTGGTTAGTAATATACATTTCCGACCAGACAAATCGATCGGCCTTCACGGCAGCTTTGTACCAAGGACGAATCGTGGGATTGTAGTCTAGGCCCTCTTCCACGAGATCGCCGACCTCTCCTCGATCGCTGGCGGCATAAGTGTTGGTGGAAAATTTCGTCGTGCGATCGCTTAACTCGACAAAAATAGAGCCATCATCTTCGCGTCCGGCTCCAGCAAATTCGCGATTTTCGCCGCCAAAACCGACGTAACTCAAGTTAGAAAAATGCAAGAGTTGTTCGATGAAATAACCTTGCATTGCTCCCATATCGTCCAAATTCCACAGATTGAAACGGCGAATATTTTTGGCAGCTAGCGCATTGATGAGGCGTGGCATTTCCAGATAAGAATCCAAACGTTGTTCGATGCGGCTCGATACTTCGCTGCGAAGTTGTTCGGTGACTTCATTAACCGCACGCTGTCCGTTGCGAATTGATAAATAGCCAGTAATGCCAACTGCTGCAAAAATTTGCACGATGAAAGGAACGATGAGAACCCAGCGCAAGGGAATTTGGGGTGTGAGGCGGGAACTTTCGCGATCGCGAGAAGATAAAGTCATATTAAAGAATAATCATAAGCTTGTGTCCATTGTTAACAAACTATTCCCACGTTTTAAACAAAAATCTTCCTCTCAGATAATGACTTTATCAAAATTATATATTGAATGAGTGAATATCAATTTTCTGTAAAGTTTAACTGAGTACATATCGGTTCTGTAACAACACTTAAATTGTGGTAGAAAAAAGATAATAAACTGAAAAGAGGAGAGAAAAAATGAACTTAAGCATAGAAGACCAAGAAACATTATAGAACTGCGATCGCGGCAAGCGGATAAACTATATTAATAGAAAAAAGCGTCTTGGGTTCGCGATCGATGAAACCACAACAATATTTGCGAAAGACTATCGGAATTCTTCTGCTGACATTGGGATTGACGGGTTGTAATATTGGCGAAAATCTCACGCTCTTTCTGACTCCTAATTATAGTGGTGCTATTTGTCTCGATCTTGGTGTATTTAAAGGATCGCTCAAAGTTCGCATCACTGATGGAGACAGAGAATATCATTTTCGTACCGGCGATCGCAAACATTTATTACATCATGCTGTAGAGTTGATGAGCGATCGCTCTCAAGATGGCCTTAATATTAACATCCGAGGCGACATCGATTCGGGTCAATTAGAACCCAATCTTTATTACGGTCTTTGTCGCGAATATGCTCAACCCAATTGGCACATTTATGATGCGGGAGATTTTGTTAAAAACCGCATGAGGTTCATTCGGATAATTGCAGGAATAATGAGTGGACTCAGTTTAATTTTATTATGTACTCAAATTAAACATCTCCTCAATATTCTTTCCGCAGAAGACTATACAATCAAAGGATTATTACAAGATTTACAGCAAAATCGGAAAAATATATATGTCAAAGTAAGCGGAAATGTTCGCGCCGAAAAACCACTTTATTCCCCTTGGAAAAATATGTCCTGTGTCTACTATACCAAAGAAGTAACACAAACTTATAAGCCAAGGGGAAAAAAAACACGAGAAACGAAAACATTAGAATATAAATCTCAGCGTATTCCTTTCCAATTGCAAGATGATTCAGTTAGCATTGAAATCTTACCGAATAGTGCAATAATAGGAGCTTGTTCTGTTTCTCAAGAAACGCAATCTGCTTCACTGGGAGATATTAAAACCAAAGAAAGCGCTCTTCTGCTTGATACTCGGGTTTTAGTGGTTGGGATGGCAAAATACGAACGAGATCGTCCCTTGATTATGAAACCCGATCTGACCGTGAAACAACAAGCTTTTCAAATTTACCAAGAGGATGCGATCGCTCTCGAAAAGAATATTCGCAATGCCATTCGTTTTGCGTTTATTTTGCTAGTTTTAGCTTCTACTTTTTTACTCCCATTATTCGTGCCAGATATGGTCGATCCAGCAATGATTGTTTACGAATTAACCAAAGATTTGTAGATTTTCAGGTATTTAATTCCAAGCCAACAATTTACCGCGTAATTTCGGTGGAGCAGAAACTTGATAGCGGTCTAAAAGGGTAGGTAAAATATCATAAATACTTGCACCTTCTAAATATTTCCCCTGACCCGGATTTTGAGGAT
>JAAAKL020003862.1:0-22145 GCA_010016065.2 Carybdea cf. marsupialis auct. non (Linnaeus, 1758) | reverse complement strand
GCCTCTCTTTCGTAAATAGGGTACCGGAGATACCAAGTAAAGCAAAACTATATCCCCTAGGGTAAACGGACGGCACTTGTCCAGCAGATTTGAAGGTCTTGGAGAGTGTTTACAACCAAAATCAACGTTTTCAATCAATGGGTGGGTTTATGCTAGGAAATTAATCGTATAGTATTGTATTGATGAAGGCGTTTCCTCTGTAGCTTGCTCGAGGAACAAGACATGTTATTTAACATTGCATCATATGAAGAAGCACGTTTGTAGAGTCCTGTAGTGTAATCGATTCTTATCAACGAGTTAATTAAATTTACTTAGAAGGGAGAAGAAAATACTAATACTGAATGGACACTGAAGCTTGTACGCCAACGTTCATTATGCTGCCATTCTTGAAGAAATTGTCACGAGATTCGTGAGGTTAGGCTAGAATTAATATCTGTTATCAACCGTTTTGTTAGCCTGTATTATTTTGTCAGATTCTGAAGAGAAGATTTTGATGGAGAAAAGTGCAATATAGATACACCTTTTTCTACTAAGCAAACGAGATAGAATGTTTGATTTTATCAGTTACCGCATTTATTTTTTGCCAAGGAAGGTTACGTCACTAACATGTACTCTTTTAGATCAGATTGGATAACTCCGACTAAATTCGCATATTCATTTTGATATTTGCAGCTGGTTCTTCTACATTATCCAGTCCTCGCTGAAATGGTTTATTGTCAAAAGATCTAATCCACTTTCCAAATATTTGAACTAGAACAGAAGTACATAGCTATGCTTTTCAAAATCTAAGCCGAGACATGTTTATCGCTTTCTTTGATTTTTCCCTTATCCTGTCGCAAATTTAGTCTACCTTTAAACCGATTTTTATCGAGTCGCATGCAAACTTCAAACGTTTTCCACATGATTGTTATGAATACGTTGTTAACTGTAAGCCCCATGTAATTCCAGGAGCAGTAACATATGTAATTCTATTCAATAGGAACGAATGGCTAAAATCGAAGAAGAACAGCGTGCGGAGGAGGTTAGAAAGCAGCAAGAAATCAAGGTTAAGAAAACGAAAATTGAGCAAGCAGAAGCAAATGCTAGGAAAAGAAGAGAAGAGGAAGTTGATGACTCCAAGATCGTAAGTGATGATGAAAATAATATGCGAAAAATTCGTTGTTATGATTGTAGCTGGCTTTATGAAGTAATTGAATAGCATAGGGGCCTATTTACGTACATAGTTCTTGCTGGTTTAAAGTAGGATGTCGCGCGGCGTTTTATAATTATGAACATTCTACACACCGTGAATTTTTTTAACCACTGTGACTTTAACCGTGTGGAACCCATTAGCTGCGTATTTTCATTTTGATCACCACATCTGATTATTTTTGCCTCATCTACAGATGACCTCTCTGTTCTATGGTATCCGTTTTCGTTAGCTCCTATACGACCACTGTTTGTTTGTCCTTAGTCGGTTGGTGTTTTACGATATTAAATTGCGTAAAATTATCACTTTTAATAATTTATTTTGCTTAATCCTGGATGGAATCTATCTCTCTTTACAAAAATTTGTAAATGAGAACGATATCCTTAAATTATGTCAAAATGTTCAGATTGACATGAATCAGTAGCTGATATCTATAGCAAACGGTCTCCTGATGGCATTCGGTTACTCAGTTTGACAAGATACGATAAAAAGTGCGAGAAAAGTAGTTTGTAAATTTGCATAGCTATAGTGAACCTAGAGGTTTCGTTTAGAAACGTACTCAAGACCTGTTTTCTATAACGAAACGTTTTATGGATACGAAAATTTTTGAAGCACGTGTGATCATATTTTTTTTGAGGAACAGTTATTAAAAGTTGCAGCCACAATATTTACTTCGCAGCCTCTTTTCGAAATTGAAGATAGACATTCTAAATTGTTTTTGACATACTTGGTGACATACCTTTCTAGTAGTTCTCTAGTATCTATTCAAATACTCTAAAATGTACCTTTTCAGCTGTAAAATAACAGTACAATAACTTATTGGATACAGCAAAACTGTTATAGTCAAAGACTAGACACCAAATTTGTCATTTTCACTACCAGTGAGTAAAAGAATAGGAAGTAAACATGCTTAGATCTTTCGCTTTCTCCTCATCTTAGACTATAAAATCGCCGAAACGATACTCTTTTATTCAACCCAGGTCATATTTTATGAACTATAGAGATTATTGAGAGCTGATCGGTGCACATTTTAATGTCATTTCACAGACGTTCGGAATATTGTGAATTAATGAAGCTGATGTTTATACAATTAACAGAGGCAAAACCAAGCTTTGTACTTGAACAGCAATTAAGTATATTTTAAGTTCATTTATTTTAATTTCTGAAAATACAAACATCGCGTAGAATACGTCAGGTCTACAAGCCATTATTGCAAACAAGTTACATCATAATACTGCAAGCTAGTGGAAAACTACTTAAGATCTACAATGGAGATAGATATTTAACAATAGATGTGCTACTCGAGGAGAGAGCGTCGTCATCTTATTTATGTTGTTGTCAGCACTTAGATGCTGGGTTCTTCTGAAGTTTTCTAGGTGGTTTTGTCATTAGGTCCAAATTGTAGTTCGAAGACACGTGACTAAAGATTTAATCTGTGCAGAATATGTAGTGAACACAGTTCGTCAATTCGTGCACTCTTTGGGATCAATGATAAAATCAACCGCTTTATTTATTTGCATATTAAAACCAACTTTGGCTGCCTTCACGTGTTGATCGTACCTGCGTTGTCTACGTCAAAGGATAACGTACGCAACCTGTGCCCGATTGAGACTTCCTAGTGCTGCACCAGGTTTATACTTTATTTAGTATGTGGACATCAGGATGGGCAGGAGCATCCTATTTTAAAGACTGCTATCTAACGTTATTTAATAAAAGTTTAAGTGCGGTTTTTTATTTGGGGGGTGCTATGCCATCAACAAGCAGAGTAAATTGTAAATGCTTTTATACACAAGCAACCATATCAACAGTTATTTGTGAGCGATAACTAACTTTGTTCGTCAACCTAACGGACTTTCCTAGTCTTAAACAGGTATAAAACATTGCAACAAGGGTGCAAGGGATAGTGTGTGGTAATAAACACAAAGGGTGGTTATTATTTAGGGGTAAGGGTAGCGTTAATTGAAATATTCTGAATGCATACATGATTTATTACGGCAATCTCTTCATATGCTCAGGAATTTTTCGAAAGTGTCTTTGTATCCATTTGCTAAGTTATAGGAACAGGCGAATGGCTGCGGATTAATGGATTTAGCCAGAGGGATGGCCGTTTATAGTTGGGTCACGTTGTGAAAGGAGGCCGACTCTCAGAATTGCATTGAGTTGGATGTGATGTCCACTGGTAGAGTGAATAAACATGCAAATTACAGGGTTTAAATTTTGTTGAAACATAGCCCATTGTAATATACTGGCACAGAGTTCTGGCAGTGGGTCGCAAACTTGAAAGGACACAAGTAAGGTGGAATATCAAATGTTTACCCATAGAGGGTCTCAAGCTCTTGTTAAATTGCCAGCTCATGATAACTCACCAGCAGCAATCTACACAGGTTAAGAATTCCTTAAGTATGTAGTTAACCTACCTAGTTAGACGGCAACAAAGGAAACCTTGTTCTCCGTTTTGACTTATGATAATGTAATAGGTAATCAATCAATCAATCAATCAATCAATCAATCAATCAATCAATCAGTCAATCAATCAGTCAGTCAATCAATGAATCAATTAATCAATCAATGAATTAATTAATCAATCAATCAGTCAATCAATAAATCAATCAGAGTATCGTGCTAGTGATCCGGCGTAGGCGGCAGTCATCACTTCCTTCTGCCTGCGTCGTTTCATCATTGCGATAATTTTCAGGGGCTTGAAACCAGTTGCTCGTTCCATCAAACCTAGGAATGTCCAGTCAGTGCTAAATCCTTCAACAAAATGGATCTGTGTATTTATGATTGTTTGCAGCAAGTGTCTGTGCGTACCTGCAGGACGTAGTACCTCTTTGTTGGAAATTCTGTGCGCCCATGAGATCTTCATCATTCTGCGCAAGAAATACATCTCTACAGCTTGTAAGCGGGACACCATCATTTTACTGATGGTCCAGCTCTCACAACCATATAGCAGTGTTGATCAGATGTAGCATTTCAGCAGTCGCGATCTGGTACTCATTGTTATACTTCTTGATGAAAGGACTCGATCCATCTTTTTGTACGTTGTCTTCACAATGCTGATTAGACGGTTGATTTCATGATCTGCTTTTGCATCTAATGTCACCATGCTGCCTAGGTACGTGAATCGATCTACTTGTTGTAATGCTTCACCATTTACCATAATTCTGCAAACGGGGTTTGCCGTCTTCTTTGAGAACACCATCACAAAAGTTTTCTTCTTGTTGATGGTAAGCCCCTTCCTTTCACTCTCCTCCACTACCACATCTACCAATTCTTGTAGTTTCTGTCCATTGTCCGCCATTAGCGCAGTATCATCAGCATATCTTACGTTGTTGATATTGATCCCTCCAATTCTAATTCCATCAAGCTCCATGATGTTACAAATTATTACCTCTGTGTACAGTGAAAATAGATCAGGTGATAGGAATACAGCCTTGTCTCACGCCCCTCTTAACTTCCACGTATTCACTGACCATACCATTCATTCTGAATGCGGCTTCTTGATCCCAGTAAACGTTCATCATCAGCTTGATGTGATAGGAAAGCCAAAATCATGCCAAATATTTGATCTAAAAACTTTAATTCGTCTTAACTTCTTTTCAGTATCAAGTGGGTAGCATTTAAGGCTTTATTTCTCTCTCTTCGCCTTCAGATTTTTAGTGCTAGTACGCACTTTATTCCCAATTCGTGCTCTGAATGTAAAATATGCTAAGGAAGGCCATAGCCTTAATTCTTTGTTCTTGTAAGCAAATCGTCCTTAAGAGATTTTGGCATGCGCATCTGACATCCAGCTCCTGCATTACATCGACTTGTGCATTTTTGTTCTGCAGAAACAAAGAGGATACTTAAAACTAGACTGTAGAAATGTTCATTTGTGGAAAAGCTGAAGACGTTCCTAACCATGTAACGAAAAGTTACTATGTTATCCAAATTACTCTTTCTCTCTCTCATAATTTTTTTGTTGAAAGAGAGTCGTGTGTCGAAAGAAACTTCGGAAAGATCGACAACAGAATCATACCTTACAAGTCTATTTAGTGATAGTTACGTTATTCTTCTAAGGTGGGTGGGTTGAAAGTTTCAGTGTGGAAAAGTTTACATTTTAATTTAATGTTGATCCTGGGTCAACTAATTTTAGCAGCTTGTGCTGATTTTCCGTCAAAGCGTAAGCAATTCGTGGGCTAATGAATATTTTCATTTGCTTTAGGCAAAACGTGTGTAATTTTTTAACCTCCGTTTACGATCCGCAAATATTTTCTTCTTCTCCATATTTCTTTCTACCCTTAAAGTACTTGGAAACGTACTTTTTTTGTACATGGGAAGGTGTTTTGGGGTGTCTGTTTTTTCTCGTTTCTTTCAACAGATGGGGTCCTACCTTCACGTTATTATAGCTTTTTCTAAAATATATTTTGTATTCTATAAGCTAGTCATACATGTTTTTAAATTTGCTAATTAGTTCCCGACGTTAATTTTTGGACGAATTGATGGTTGGTTATTAAATTCTAGATACATGCACAGTTGGCTGTCCTTTTCTGTGAAGACAGTGCCCATTAAAGAGTACGGTCGCCATAATATCAATGTCATGAGCTTCCTTCTGGTTATTAGGACCATAATATTTAGTCCAATTGAATGTTTCTGTTTGTTGTTTTCTCGCTCATAAAGTATATCCTGAAATTATTGTCCGTTCGGAATCAGCGAGCGGAACACAAAAATAAAGTGGGCCCGGTTTTATCTAATGCTGTCGCTATTTATACTTTTTTCTGCATTAAAAAAAGAAATGCTTTTGAAAAATTGCAGGGCTGCATGATAATCTACTGTACGAACGGATTGCTCTCTGGCTTGTCTGTTGTAGATCAAGGCGTTATCAAATCTTAATGAACACAATTGCTCTGCAAATGTTATTTCTTATTTGATCAGTTTTGGTTCACTGTGATAAGGCAAGGTGCTCAAATGGTGTAGCTCAGCACGAATTATCTAGAAATATGTGATTGGATAAATTGAGCACCTTTTGATTCGTCCCTGTGAACGAAAATCGTATGTTTACAGCCAATCCTTTTTTTGAGTAAAGTCTTGAATCCTCTTATGGGTGAGAGTGGAATAATCGCTTTATAGTCCATAAAGGATGACGAAGGAGATTAAGGCTTATTTTTATCTGGGAAGACACCATTGAAGAATACGACACAACCTTAATTTGCGCCCGGGATCCAAACGATCACGTCCTGGCGCTTTAAGTACTGAGCGATGGCGACGTTGATGCAACAGCACTTAATTTGCTTTGGTAACCACATTAGCTGCCATCGCCAATTTAACGGCATCCACATGCAGCTTTTGCCAATATTAAAAAGTATGGTCTGTGCCGGTGCGCTGAGTCAAGGAAGAATCAGTACTCGATTAATTAAGTTATTAAAAGCCCGTTTCTAATTATCGAGATGAAAAATATTAGGGTTTCACTTGACATATTTGTATAGATGTCGGAAAATTGAATGTGAAGTTCATTTTAGTGAAGGAAAGCAGCATGATCCGAAATTCGGTGATAAGAATCGGCCATTATTGCTGCATTACCATGGGCCAATAGACTTCATGTAACGTAAACTATTTATTGTTTCCCGGAAGCAATTAAAATGGGTAGAGCCCGAAAAGCAAATGAACTGATTTTCCCAGGATTGTCTTGCTCAGTTCATTGACAGTTCAGTTTTAATAAAAAGCCAATGACAAACCAGTTGTCTCTACTGAAAATTCATCTGCAAGTTTGTGTATCATACACGCATTAAAGCGTGAATGGTTTTGTATAAACAACAAAATTTTGAAGGGAAAATTTGACAATTTTTTTGTATCTTGCCGTATGACGAACAAGATTGTCAGTCGCTGGAAATTGAAAGAAACCACAGATCATATAAACAATTTGTTAGAAAGCAGATCTTTAAGGTTACTGACTCCTGGTATGTTTATCTTCAATTATTTATCTGTAAAAGGTTATTGATATTACATTTCTATTTTTCGCATGGCAGCACTTAGCTCAAACACTAATCTTGTTATATTGGGTCACTTTTGATCTCATATATGTCAGCCATTAGCTGTGAATAGAATAGTGATTTCCACAAGTTGAAGAACAGGCGCTAAACGCACAGAAATACTCAGATCTCATTGTTTGTTAGCATCAACCATGTAAACGAGGAAAAACTACTAATGCTTATTAATGCTAGCAGATCATACACAATAACTTGACATGAAAATAATTCGTCAGCTACAAATCGACGTCTTTGTTAGTGCGGGGCATTGTTTCAAGTTTACAAGGTCTTATTTGCTATTGTAGTTTTCTTTAATCTTACCATTCCCTTTCTATAGCTTAGTATGATCTTAAATGATACAATGGTCCACCGTAGCCAACTACGTGCAACTAGTTTCAAGCCAGTTTATGACGAAGGTGCTGCTATAAACGTAGTATCGGATGCATGAAGTCAATCAAGCGACGAAGTCGTGACACAAATGGTTCCGTTCATGTCATGTGAATTCTTATCTTTTATTTTGATTGGTTCGATGCAGACTGTAGTATCTTAAATAAACGTTGAGTTTGAATTCAAGCTACGGCAGCTTACTTACAAACTGCTTGCAGCAGACTACCAGGTGGCTTGCTACCGGTAGCCTGGTATCATCGGCTTTATCTA
This sequence comes from Carybdea cf. marsupialis auct. non (Linnaeus, 1758), assembly GCA_010016065.2. Lineage (NCBI taxonomy): Eukaryota > Metazoa > Cnidaria > Cubozoa > Carybdeida > Carybdeidae > Carybdea > Carybdea cf. marsupialis auct. non (Linnaeus, 1758). The sequence goes on along the minus strand of JAAAKL020003862.1, from coordinate 14,294 downwards.
TGATAAGGGAGCCCTATGTGACCGTTCTATAACCCTTTTGATGTATTAACTTCTTCATGGGCTAGAATAAGCAACTTGATTTCTTGGCTTGTCAGTGATTGCAAGAAATCATTATCATCATCAAAGTGCATTGTCAGACACTGTGGACACATTATGAAAAGAATCATGAAAGTCAGCAAGCCGGATCAGTGCTACAGTATTCATTCCAATAATTCCTGCAAGGTGTTGCACGTATGTTCTTCTTTGTCTTCCTGTTTCCATGCCCATCTATTCTCCAGATAATCGCTTGTTGTTCTATACCTTTTTTCCTTACTACATGTCCAAGGAAATACAGTTGCCTCTAGCTTATTATCTTCATCAGGTGACATGTAATGTTTGCTTTTCTGAGAACTGCACTATTGTTGATTTTCTTTATCAGTGTTGCATTACCGGTGCGAACGGTCTTTTCAAATTCATTTCCATGCCAAATTCGTTTGCTTTCTTCTACTACAATGACAATTATCTTCTCAATTTGCAAAGGATTCTGAATTGATTCTACAGTAGCTGACATAAGAAGAAGTAAATAAACTCTGTCGAAGGTTACAAAAAGTTTAACAAATTAGCAATTGTTGGAAGGAACGGACAACACTTAGGCTTCACTGCCTTCTGTAAAATAGTCATATTGTTCCGATAGATTCACTTAGTTTACCTTTATGTTATTGGACTTTCGTGTTCCTTGAGGTTTTATAGTCTTTTTGTGGGTGGGTGGGTGTTGTGGGAGTAGTGCTTGTATAAGCTACTCTTATTGTCATCTCATGGAATATGTGCCAGTGACGTCAATGGAGGTCTATTGAAGATTTTTAGTTTCTCCTTATCACGGTCAGGCTTGATATAGCAACATGTCACACGTATGGGTAATCAGCATTATAGTAAATGCAATCGTATAGAACTGAAGCCTGGTTCTCATATATCGTGAGCCTAATCGCAGTCAATCGCCGACTGTCTGCTACGATCACCAATGTAGTCGTCATGCAAACGGTTTCTTTCCAAGGTCTATAAAACACAGGCCATGACCCTCCGATGACACAGGGCACCAAACGCATAAACACCATTTTCGGTCCAGCTTGACACAGTTTTGAAGCTGCGATGTGAAGTGAATGATAGTGTCGATAAGAAGTTGATGTCGTATAGTTGAATTTTTGAAGGTCTAAATGACAGTGCAATAGACTGGTACATTTTATAAGTACAGACAAGGCACAGTCCTAGAATTCAATCGCATGGACAATATACATACATACGCGGCCAATGCTGTTTACAGCAAAATTGAACTTAAAATGACGCCCAGTCATTGGCTGTGACGTCACACAAGGTTGATTGTCATGACCTGTAATTTATAGACCATGTTTCTTTCCTATAATCAACTAAGTTACAGCCCTCATGTTATTGCGTGATGAAGGTAAAGGGGAACCTAATTTTGACTGTAGTTTGTATTCTCATTGTAATAAAGTGATCGCTAACGGTTGCCGATGATGTTCATTTTGATTTCCCTGGCGTTGATCATCGATGGTCCTCGCAAAAGGCACCCCACAAGCTTTACTGCTTTATTGGTGATGGTCAACGATAATCGCAAATCATCAAAAATTTGAGTTCTCACGTATCGCTAGTATCGTAAGTTTAGAATCAGGTTACGGCAGTCTGTGATATATCATAAACCAGTGTATAGCGGTTGCCGTTGTATTATTTTGATTGTGGCCAATAGAGAAGATATATCTAATGCTCCCACTGTACAGCTCAGGTTAACATCCTACGATGCCTTTGAAATATGGTGTGTTTAAAAGAATATGTTGTTTCTGTGTGAGCACTCGGTAACTTTGATTTTCTGACGATAACACTACTTTGTATGTTCTAATTTTTTAAGTAATTTACGTTCTTCTGGGATTTAGTGAATGAGGAAAGGCCTCAACAAAACTCATAATTGTAATAGATGGCTTTAACCGTATTGGTAACTATTGTAAAGTGTTTTGACTTATGAAGTGTTTCGAATACGCAACATTGTGTCTGGGAAGACACAGAGATCTTAGTTGCCATAATACCCTCAGAGACAAACGAGTGTGATCAAAAATCACAAAATTGAAGTAAGTGGGAAAGACGGTCAAATCACTATAAAAAAAGCCAAAGCTTCTTATGGCTGTCTGCGGTGCCTCCAGTATCTGTTCTTGCAACAGAATGGGTATAATAATGTTGTAATTAAATTTACATTTGATTATGAAGGTTGAAATCTTCACTCGAGTCCCACCCCCATGCTACCACGACAAAGGATGAACCCCTGAAAATTCGTTTGAGCAAGGATAGAAACTCCCTTGTCGTACAAAATTTTGCAATCTAGTGTTTAGATTTATGTATGGTCTACTCGTTTTATGAAATACTGCATGACAAGTGATGGAAATGGAAGCAGGTGTCTGCTCTTTTACTGTTGATAGGTAGGCGTTAGCTACATTGGCTTGTGAAAAATTAAATCGGTGGATTCTTGAGTATTTAGAAGCAGGACAATTTGACAGTTATACTTGTTTGTCAAGGTATCCCCACGACAACTGCGATGGACTTAGGGAAGGAATCTGCATCAAGTATAGGTTCTTGGTTCGTATTGAATGCAAAATGAATGTAATTTACCAATTCCGATAACTGGTACTCTTATTAGAGCGTTTGTATGTAAACATGCCCAACTGTATTGAGAGGGGGATTATAATGCTGCTAGAAACAAACTTTTGGCTCAGCAGATCGGATTACTATCATGCCATTGCTAATATATTGAGGATGCTTGATAGCGGGAGGAGGACAGTACAGATAGGAAGACAGTTTCGGTGTCGTCCATTTGCAAAAAGACTTTTTTGATTATACTATCAATGTTGTACGAAAGTGTGAAATTATCAGTTTCTCGTAAGCACAATGCTCGTAGGAGCCAAATTATGCTTGATTTTTAGAAATTTGAAATGCTGTTGATATATGATATTATGAAATAGCCTCACTGAAGACGACGACGTTTTGAATTTTACGTGTAGAGATAGTACAAAGTTCACGTTATTAATACGTTTTAGGGATACCTTTGTATCGATGATGAAAATCATCTTCTAATGAAGCTTCTCCTTGTATTAAATTTTACGGGCCTGAATGACAGTAGTAGATTCTACTCGTGTAGGGAGGATAGTGCTATCCCCTTGAATATAGTTCTATAAATTTAAAACTATTGTGTCCAGAGCACAGTTATGAAGCAAAGTAGTCAACCTCGGATGAGATTCGACCATCCTCAAACTGATATGTAAGTTAATGAATACTGTGGTCGTATTAGGCACTGATGCATTTGGACGAACCTTTCTCGATGTACTTGCTGATCTCTATAGTACACCTATTCTGAAGGGCCCAGTGCGGTGGCAAAGTATGACGTTACGATTTTGAAACTTTTTGAATTACGGAAAAAATACTCAATTTTCATGTTCCTTTATTAGTAAGAACGTCAATGGCCAAGATGGAAAGTGTTGCCCCTTTCCAACACCGAATTGTCTGCTTTCAAAGTCTAAAGTTTAAATGTCTCTAGCAAAACCTTATCATTTGATGCAGGTTATTAACGTAAGGAACAAAGGAATATCAACTGAGTTTTGACCGGAGAAATTATAAATTTAAACGCTTGTAGTTTAAACACTATATGCACACAGGTCTGGTATTTTCGGAAACAGCCTATTCCAGGGATGCCTTTAAATATCTGGAGTCAAATCTTAATATTTCCAAAACTTTTGATTTGTGACGTCATCACTCTATGCACTCTTCATTGGTGAGTCGCCAACAAATTTTTGTCTTGTGATTAAATGCTCCACTTTAGTAAGAGTATATAGATGCATTGTTGTTATAAAGACATTTGCTTAAAATAACTGCTCAGACTGCCATGTCTGCTGATGAAGGATTATTGTTATTAAGGAATGCAAAATCTCTTTCTTGTGCGGTCATGTTTTTGTACAATTTTACTAGTGCATTTTAATAAGTTTCTGATCTTCAGCCCCCCTTAACATACCAAGTTGGTTCTTTGACACCCAGGGTTTTTGTAGTGTACCAATTTTCGACGGTACTTTCTGTTACCCACGAACCCCTGCATATCTATAATGTCCTGAACAGCCAGATGAGAAAGAGCGGGTGGGGGTCTTCTGAATTTTCATATAAAAACTATGAAGTAAAAGTACGTTTCTAATGGATTGTGGACGGTAAATCAACCCGACAGACATATCTCAGTTCTACAATAAACTACTCTGCGTAAAACCAGTAACAGGTCAGTTTGAGTTGTTTAGCATTCACCTTTGAGGCACACGTGTCAAAGGACTTCCATTAGTTACAGTAGTAAAATCTTAGAGTTAAAGTAGTAACTTCACTTTTCGTGACATATAATTTGATTTTCAAATCCATTTGTAATGCGTGCTTTATTTGGCCCGCTATATCTATTTCACTCAAAATGCCTTCGGTAGATTGCTTTTGATACGTTTGTTTACCAAAATCAAGGTTCAAGTCGTTGAAAGAACATGCATCAAAAGCTCGTACAAGTAGATGACAGGGATTCGGGAAGGCCTTTTTTATGATCAATTTTATTTACTTTACTAATTTCTTTAATTTTGGCCTTCCTTTTCATTCTTTACTCTGATCTATATATTTGCTTATTTACCACTTGGTGCTCGCACTGTTCACTCAGTTCATTACTCCCCCTTATCCGCACTGTACAGTATCATTATCTATCCCTTATGCTTACTGCATCACAAAATATAAGGAACCGATTTCTTCCTGTCACCGTAACCGTTCTTCACTGAATTATTACTAACCGTAAAATCGTTCCTGGCTTATTTATAATGTGGACTGTACTTTGTTTTTATCTTTCCGCATTTTATTCTCTATTCTTTGTCCCTCCTCTTCGTGTTCTAACCCTATTTTACACCATCCATACCGTTTTCTTTGTCATTACTTACTGTTCTCATCGATGATTATTACACATTGTTGTACAATTTCTAGTCTCTAGTCTTGACCGCAAGACTACCTATTCCTTGCCAGATTTTTATTACTAGTGTCTGATCTGTCTTTCTCTGTGTTTGCGTAAAAGCTTTATCAAAGTTTACTCTAGAAAGAAACATCAACTGAATTAGTATATAAAAAATGCCATTAACAATAATCTCGAATTAAGTTGAATTGTTCTGCTTTTCCGTTGATAAGAAGTACCGTAGATAATATGTTAAAATTGCAGGGGAAAACCAAAGCACAGCAGTTGTGACCACTGATCTCTAAAAAACACTGGATCTAGCGTCTTCCGTCTGAAAGTGCTCTATTTTAACTAATGGGGGCCAGTACTCGTGACTACACTTTTTCGTAGTTGGAAACAATGGGAAGCTCGATCCAGTCTTTTTTAGAGATCAGTGGTTGTGGCACGTTACCATAGAAATTCCTGATGTCGATATGCCTGATTCATTTGATTTGGGGAAACGCCCACTAAGGTTGCAGCAGAGAGCCATGCAGTGGAAGTATGTTGTAAGGGGACTGTTATTTCGTCCGTGATTTTAGTACATGTATAGAAAGTATAAACTTCGTTTTAATTTATCTTCTACTGTATAGACAAGAAACCGTTTGGTTATAGGATGTGCCGCAGTGTGTTCTAAGTCAAAGCATGACAATAGAGGATTTCTTTCATTTTGTTTCTTTTTATATCATGGAGCAGGCAACTATTTGACAAGAAATTGTTAAAATTGTTCATGTCCTGTTACCGTTGAACTATGGACACATATTACGACAAGTAGAACGTCGAATTTGAAGAACAACGAGACAAAAATCTAATGAGAAGTTGAAAAAGATACCTCTTTTGAAAACAATATATTATTACAAAATCGAACCTGACAATATCAAGGAAAACGAAAATTATTTTGTCGACGTTTTTCGATCGATACTAGTTAGAAACGTATTTGACAGAATCTTTGTTACAGAATAGCAAAAGGTATATAGAAATAATGTAATACAATTAGAATTATTTTAATGCCTGTATAAAGAAAGTACTTAAGCGGACACTATTAGTCATGGTATGCATACTTTCTCAATAAAAATGAATGCATACGGCGCTATTTGGGCAGTTGGGTGAAGTTAAGGGTCCAACTGATACCCAAGTTATTAGATTTTAGGGACAGCAGTAAAGTGCAGCAATCGCAACTCAAGTTCGAGTAATTCAGGCATTCTCATACGTGCAATATTTTGCTTGAGGAATCCATATCCTGTGTTTATTATTGTGTCAACAAAATTCTTTCATTAAAATTCCTAAGCAACTTTGAAGTTACTTGCCTTTAGAAGTTACTCGTGAGATGTTTCCCACTCAAATGTACGCATGAAACGTTTGGGCTTAAATTTTATCTTCACCACTGAGAATGGAGATTGAATCTTCGTAATATGTATGATGTTAACCTCATATGAATGTGTGCTGCTTTTTAGCCTTTCTACCTAAGATAATGCGGCAGCGTCCATTTTTTTTTCCAGACTTTTTTTAACGCAGCTTTGGCTCTGTATGAGTGCCCACCGGACAATTTCACTACCCCTATCTTATTGGGTTGAAACAGCGGGCGGATTTTCTATATAAACTGATCCAGTTAGAAAAACAATAAACGACAAGGTTTAATCAATCCCACCAGTTATGTTTTATTGGTTATTCATTTCTTACTCATTTATTTATTCATTACTTTTTCTTATTTATTTGTTTATATATTTATTTAGTCAATCAGTCATTCATTTACCGTGTGCACATTATCATACTGATGTGGAGAACAGTTTGTGCAACCGGTCTTAATAGATTTCCCATTCGTCCTCCAGCAGACCATGTAATTATGGCTAAGTCTTTTAACAGTCTGGATCTTTGTTTTAGTCGCCGTTCCATCTGAGAACTTAATTAAATTGCGATGGATTGTTTTAACTTGGAAAAATATTTACAGACCGAGATTTGCAGACACGGTAGCATTTCTCTCTTGCAAATTTCCGCAGCCATGACAACGAATGGTAAAATTCGCAGCGTCTCCAGAATTTTCTGCTTGTGGAGCTTCGATTTTTATTCGATGAACAGAACGTATGTGATACCACTCCAAGGAAACAGATAAACATTTACTAAGGCTGTTTTCTTATACAAGTTCAGTAGATATGCCGAACAATGTAATAGCTGAAGAACGCACGTATGCGCTTTGAGAGTAGCCTTCTTGCCTGAATCTAGTGAAGGAGTGCAGTTTATATTCGCAAAAAGCATTAACCAGGTCATCCTTGAAGTGTAATCGCGTTTCATTTTACAATTTGTAGAATCAGTGGCGATCAAAAGGCTGCCAACTATAGTCTTTGCACGGGAGAGTGGAGTTCTTATCAAAGCTGACCTTGTTCTCGGCTTATTCGAGTTCGCTTCTCTTGAACTCACATAGTAAACTTTATCGCATCTATATTCTTATGAAAGAAGTTATTTTTAGGTGTAAAAGTGTTGGCTATTGTTAGCTACAAACGGATATCGATTATATGGTTTAATATTCAGTGGAGATTGTTGGCTTCCTTGGAAAAGAAATGGATGGCTGAAATAAAGAACCCATAATATTTTGATGTTCTAAGGCTTAAACTAGGTATCAGTAGAAAATGAAAGAGCTTGTTTATTACCATTTTGAACGGATTGCATTCCACTCGCCTGCAATGTAACTATTGAATTTTCAAATTTTAATGTGGATATCTATAATTGATGATCGAGAAGTGATGTCGATACTGTCAGTCATAACTTGCTCATTGAGGAAGGCTTATCCAGTTGTATTTCAGGAAAGATCCTTGACTGTATGAAACAGCGGTTGGGCTTCGACTAAATATGCTCATGTTGTCTCTTAAGTGTTAGTATAACACGGGGTGAGCGCGTAATTCAAAGCTTCAAGCTCGTTATTGAGAGATAAAACGGCTTCTACCACAGCAAAACAACATGAGGTCTCTTTCCCTAAGGCCGATTTTTATCCACAGTTTTTCGAAGATTAATCCTTTTTCTCAGCAATGTTGCCTGTCTGCGATGATGTTTGCTACCTTAAGAATGGAACACTCAATTGGCTATCTTGATTTCTGAGACTCTGTTTACTTTATCAAAATGCACGCAGCTGTTTCTTGAATGGCTGTACTATATTCGCTTACATCATATTGGCAGCGGAAATTTCTGTTGATATCACAGAATTCATGCTCAGATATAACAGCTTTGAGCTTCTCAATTTGGAAGCCAGACTTTGATTTTGGTTGTGACAAAAGAAAAAGAAATTCAATGTCTCAAAATGAAGATGATGGCAATTGGAAATTGCTGGAAATCGGACGCTGGATGCTTAATGGATTATCAAAGGATAGCCTTCACTTAAGTGGTTGTTATTCTACAGAGTCAACATGTAGCATCTGCCGATATTTAATAGTCAAGATAGAGGGAGAGAGGATAAAGACGTCCTCATAATTCGGTAGACATTATATAGATTGCTTCTGATCGTATTGAGAATTCACCCTGATAAAATTAAAGAGGTCATTCTTTTCAATGACTGATATTATCTTTAGACTTATTACGATCGATCGTAGTGAATTTGCTTGTTGCAATCAGTGCGAATATTGGAATGATGGAAACTGGTGATTCCAAAGTATATCTGTATGATAGTACCTTAAACTACCTTTGTGTCGGCTTTAAATCAAGGGTAGGGAATCTTACTTACTGGCTAATATTCCTTGAACCTTCGAAAAATACGTTGGGTTACTTTACAAGAAATGCATACACAACAGATCTTATGGCCGCAGAAGACAACGAGGTATGTAGTTCCATGACACATGCAAGGGGAGAGTAATTAAATCTTGACGGAATTGCTTTCACGCTGAAATCGGTTTTAGTTTTGCATTTTCTGTTCACTTTGTTAGCACGAAATTCAGTGTAACCTATGCAACTATCGTTTTTCAGATGAGCAATGTTTTACGAGTGTACTTTTACTAAATATAATACCTGAACGTACGAAACGCACTGCTCAATATCTTTATCGCTCTTTTGTCATGGCATCTTTGCCAATTGTTTTCTTCAACTGCTCACCATACCTTTCCTTTCCTTCTAAAAGTGCCTTCACTGTAACCCATAATCTTTTAGTGATAGTTTCTAATTTAGAGCTAGCAGTTGCCGCTGTCAACAATAGTGATAATGTCATGTGGTGATTTGTTACTGTTAATCAAAGTATTTAAGAAAACAAATTTAGAAACAGGGTTTCTTTTGTTGGTATCATTTTTCCAATTAAGTATATAAAGAATGGAAATACGGAGATTAGTTGAGTAGACTTTCAAAGTGCGGCCATTGCTTTGATCGCGAAGCAAAGTTATTTAATTAAAATGGATGATTCTGTGATAAATGCAAAGTTTGACTGAACTGTATAATTTTAGAGAGTATAGCTATAATAATTCTTTTGGAAACCCTAACCGTGAAATAGATTTCAGTTGCTGTTGATATAGTGCCATCAAGCAGGTAGAACTTGCAGCTTATCCTTGCAGGATTGCTAGTGAATGTATACGAAATGGCCCATGCTTACAAGACTTACGTTAAACAGAAACTCTTCTTGTTACTACCAAGCTTATTTGCAAAAGAAGAGCCCTTGCTTGTATCGTCGTTTGTGTCGTTGTTGCCCTGGCACCACGAACAGCCATACTACCATAGGCCAGATCATCATCATCACCGCCCCTACTAACAATGCCAGAATCATCGCCGTCGTCATTGCCACCACCACCACTACCATAACAATACCGCCACCACTACCCTCATCCCCATTCTCATTCTTATCACTATACTTATCATCACTGTAATTAGCTTAACATCATCATCATTATCATTACTATTTGCTGAGGGTGATAGCGGGTAGAGGGAAGGGGTGGTGCTGTAGTTAAGGAAAGACACTTGTAGGCATTCAGACTATATTGTTTTCAAATTGATTGTTTTTAATTTAATGTTTTAATTTTAACTTTAATTCAATATTAAGCTTCGAACAATACACTTTTGCCTTTGCAGTAATGTTGCGTGACTCTACCAACAACTTGTTAATACTGACAAAGGCGATTTATTCGTGTGGTGTTGGTCGAGTATACATTTCACTTGCATATGATCACTACTAACCCGTTGGTTACACCCCTTCTAGATCATGGCCAGCAGCACACTTACAATTTTGTACAAGCTTGTGTCGATGTATCAAATTTTGTTGGTAAACTCGAGAATAATTTGGCAAGTTTAAAAAATGTTTTTATTAACCCGTCGATGATGTTATACTAAAATAAAAAAATATTTTTAAAGAGCATCTGGACTTATTGGATGCTTAATCTAGTTGCTGCTACAGACTAAGATCGATTTGAATTAAGCCTTGTATTTTAACAAAAATGTTGGCCTGACATGACTTTCGTAGTCATATGACCACTTAGTCTAAAAAGAAGGGAAAGTGAGATGTTCATAAAGGTTACAGTATTGTTGTGGTTGCTGTAAGCTGTGCAGGCTTCTTTAATAGAATGCAGGTATATAAGTTATTTATTCAAATCTTGTATCTATACCATAACATTACAAGGAGTTGTAACTATGTAGCTATGCAGGCAATTGTTTATTAAGCTGTTGTACATTGATGGCACCACCCTTCTTCTATCATATGTCTTATGCCAATGTCAGCTTAGAAACTCGTACAGCTGCTGATTTTCATCCTACTTTGAATACGATCAAGCAAAAATTTCCTTTTCTCAGTCGGTAAAATATTGATACACTAAAGTTGCCTGACGGGAATTTTTTGAATTTATCTGTGCACTATGCCAGTCACCAGTTCAGTTATTGAAGAGGTTGCGGAACTGCCCATAGCATTTTGTCATTTTGAACCTGACGTGACAACTTATAGAGCGTGTTACTACACGGGAGTCATTCTTATCTACTGTAGACGACTTCTTTGCTATATGATGCTGAAGTTCAGCTGAAACCCCCTCGCCTATTCTTAAGTTGTCGGAAATATTTTTAGAAGAGACGCCTTCTACGGCATCCCAACAACATGTAGAACGCCATAGATTTTAACTCCTAGATACAGTAAAATATGACATTATAATAATTGCAAGGTTAAATCAGATCGAGAAATCTATCTTGCTTGACATCCGCCTTTGACTACTGTTGGCTGCTGAACATATGCAAGACGCCGGTACATCGTTTGGCGAGACTTCGGCTTTAATAGAACAGAAAGTGATAGTGTCTTAAGACCTGCTAAGTTTTTTTTGTTTTAAAGTTTCACATAATTTATCTTTAACCGAGAAAGATAATGTTTGAGCTACTTTGATAAGCTCCTGTGGGCCCATACGTCGTTTCATAAAGCAGCTGATAGTAGCGGATTTATAACTCCACATGGCTTTGTTCTCGTTGGGTTTCAAATTCTTATCAATTTTACCTCATTGACTCTGCTGTGGTGTTGTTTCTGCCCTTCCTGTGTAAACTAAAAGCAAACTATTAAAAGGAGTATTACATTTCCAAGTCCCGGTATCGGTCCATACTTGATTGCATTCTCCAAAAGATGGAACTCAGTTTATGATTTAGCCTTCTTCTGGCTGTGGTTCTTCACGACTAGACTTCCTTGCTTGTGTTGTTTTTAATCCGATAATTTCGACAAAGTCTTATATGCTACAAGAAACGTTAAGACGTTTTATTGTCTAAAGATTATAAACAGTGTCTATGGAGTACTTAACTGTTCAAGACCTGAGATTTCAATTGTTTCACTGTCGGCTGGAGGGGAATTGACAAAACAAATCGCTCCAATTTAAAAAGGTGATCAGTGACATTCTGTGAAGCTACGCCTTCTCAATCTTTGGGAATATTTTATTGGGTTAATCCTCCGTGGCCTTCCACTTACTATCCGAATGAATTTCAGGCACTGTCTGCAATAATATTTCAGAAGGTGTAAAGAGTGGGTCCTACCAGATTAACAATACGTCAACCGTAAACCGTAATGACGATAGTATTGAGTCACAGAAATCATGGCAATATGTTCTTCTAAACGTACACCAGTCATCAATCATCAATCAACTGTCACCTGTCATCAGTCACCTGTCATCAGTTATGAGTCGTAAGTCATCAATCACCAGTTACCAGGCATCAGTCACCAGTCATCAGTCATCAGTTCTCCAAAAATTTGATTTGTTTACCATGGTCTTCAGGCGAAAAAGTGAAAGGAATCAAGGGTCTTCTTCCCCATTCTGTTATCGAGACTATCGAGAGAAAATAAGGTTCTCTTACTCTTTCTCATCCTTTAGTTTGGCCGACCCTAGGGGCACCATTGATGATGTGTCAACCACTTCTCTCCAATCGGCACGGGTTTCTGCTTTCCTTATTGCCTCAGGCAGGGTCAGGCTTGTCCACTCTGGGATGTTGTCCTCCCACCGCTTTCTCTGTCTGCCTCTTTTTCTTCTGCCTGGGGCTGTTCCTTGCAGGATTTGTTTTGCCAGCCCTTCAGATCTTATCACATGTCCGTACCATCGGAGTTTCCTTTTTCGGACGGTGGTTAGGAGGTCTTCATAGGGCCTGATCGCTTGTTTCACCCTGTTTCATACTTCTTCATTTGTGACGTGGTCCCTCCAGGAGATGTTCAAAATTTTTCGAAAGCACTTCATCTCTGTTGCCTGTATTATTCTTTCGAGATCTGCTGTTAAGGTCCAAGACTTACAAGCATATGGGGAAGTAGAGATTACTAGCGAGCGCATGAACCTGATTTTGGAGCAGATTGAAATCTTTCTATCCTTCCAGATTGGTCTTAATTTGATCAACACTTGAGTTGTCTGTGCGATTCTGGCAAGAACTTCAGGCTTAGATCCTTCGTCACTAACGACTGCCCCAAGGTATTTGAAATGCTGAAAGAATAAAATAAAGTACTCATGCATAAAATATATGATAAAGATATAAAGAGATTACATATTTCACAAGCAGGTAACCTAGACTGCGCACTCCAGGCTAGACATGTTGATATCTATATCAAAGAGTCATAGTAAGCACAAATTAGATTGAAAGACGATTTCAAGGATGAAGCAAATTATCCAGCAGTAGATAACTAATTTAAGCCACTTCGGTTTCCCTCTGATTTTTAACATTTCACTCATCATGTTTTCCAAATGATGTTAAGTATGACTATTACATTTCTAGTCTAACTGTAAATTAATTATTCGAACATCTGTTATTCCATCTTGGAGATACTGATTACGTGAGGCCACAAGGCACGAGTCTAAGCCAGTTTGATTGCCAGTGGAAGAGTGATTATTCTATTAGTTTATTAGGAACCAATTGGTGACCATTGATTATTGAAAATTTTAATGCAAGGATGTTTCCGTTGTGAAGTGATATTATTGTATGATTTTTCAGCTATAGAAGGGAAAACGCGAGTTAAGACTTGGATGTGCGTATACCATATTTCGGTTGCGGATTTATATTATGTTATGACGCCTCAGCTATAGAAGGGAAACTGCCAGTGAAGACCTTGATGTGCGTATACCATATTTCAATTGCGGATTGATATTATGTTATGGTGCCTCAGCTATAGAAGGGAAATTGCGAGTTAAGACCTTGATGTGCGTATACCATATTTCGGTTGCGGATTGATATTATGTTATGACGCCCCAGCTATAGAAGGGAAGTTGCGAGTCAAGACCTTGATGTGCGTATACCATATTTCGGTTGCGGATTGATATTATGTTATGACGCCCCAGCTATAGAAGGGAGGTTGCGAGTCAAGGCTTTGATGTGCGTATACCATATTTCGGTTTCCGGATTGATATCGTGTTATAATGCCTCAACTATAGAAGGGAAAACTCGAGGTAAAACATTGATGTGCTTACCCAATATTTCGGTTGCAGATTGATATTGTGTTATGATATCTCAGCTATAGAAGGGAAATTGCGAGTTAAGCCTTGGATGTGCGTATACCATATTTCGGTTGCGGATTGATATTATGTTATGATGCCTCAACTATGGAAGGGAAAATGGGAGGTAAAACATGGATGTGCGTATACCATATTTCGTTTGCGGATTGATATCTAGTTATGATTTCTCACCTATAAAAGGGTAACTTGGATAGTAACGGAATCGTGTCCATACAATGCTATTCACTCACTCACTCACTAATGCTCGAGCACCGTGCGTTGCGTAGAGCCAACTTGAAGCACAAGTGCTCGCCAGTGCTGACGATCGGCAGCGAGCTGCTCCGCTTGAGATAGAGGCACTCCACAGAATCGCAGATCTTTGGCGA
>JAAAKL020003861.1:0-22145 GCA_010016065.2 Carybdea cf. marsupialis auct. non (Linnaeus, 1758) | reverse complement strand
AAAGGCTCTTTTCCTATGTCAAAAGTTTTAGTTTTCGAGGGTAATAGCTACGTATATTGGAAAAATGAAGATATTAGGGGGGGTGACAGTAGAAAAATTTCACCCTAGATATTTAATGCTTTCTGGATCCGATTGTCAACTTAGGAATGTAGAATTTTGTACTATCTTCAATGTTCTGATCCAATTGTAGTAGAGAGCAATACATTTTTTTGATTTGTCTGCCAACAAAATAATTTTATGTATACATACCATGTTATTGTTACTTTTCATTTTTTATTCCTTGTACTCACTTAACTAGGCATGGACCTGATCATCTCCCTTTTTTGCATACAAATACTTAGGAAAAGCTCTTTTATGACAAGAACATGTGCGTTCGTGTTCATAACCATACAATTACTTTTGTTGAAATTCAGATTCTATATGCTAAGATTACTTTAAGATTATTTATGCTTTCATTCCTTCTCATCTAGTTTTATTTGTCAGAAGCTGACATTGGTAAGAATAGAGCAACAGCATGCCATGAGAAATTGGCAGAATTGAATAGCTATGTGCCTGTTGCAGTTCATAATGGAGACATCACAGAAGATCTCCTCAGCAAATTTCAGGTAATCATACTGCAAGGTATAAATTACTAGAGGTGATATTGTTGTTTTGATTGAAATATGGCATGGATGAAAATTGTTTAGTTGTATTACTGTCTGCATTACTGTCTGCATTACTGGTAGTTGAATAGAGGTACAAGACTTTGTTTTGTATCAAAGGGAAAGGAGAAAAGGGCTTTGATATTTTAAAATCCAATTATGAAAGAAGGAACCAAAGTACCAAGTACCAGAATTGGGATATCCATGTAGTCTCTGCATTGTGGAAGATGGATTATAGCTAACAAGACTGCATTACAAATCAGAAGATCTAAATTGGTTTCTTGGTGCTGTCAAGAGAGTGTTACCATGTACCTTCTGTAAGATAGGTACAGTCAATGGTTGTAACTTTTAATTTGTTGTATGCATGGATCACAGCTGAGTACTACTAGTAATAAGAAATTTTAGTTTTACAGAAATTTTGTTGTAAAGGATGCCATTGCAAGAGCCAATTACATGGAGAGTGTTGTGCCTGTTACACTGTATTTGTGTTGGTGTTATTTCTGTTTTATTACTCTAAAATTCTGTTAATGTTTTGGATGGTTTTGCATGGGCTGTGAGAAGTGAATTCACCCTCAGTAAGGTCTAGTGATGACCATGGCATGAAAATATGCTACTTTGTCTGTTGCATGTGGTCTTACATTGTAAAGCATCACTTTGCAAGGACTGTTTCTTGTGCTGAAATAATTGAAAGCTCCCCTTGGCCATGAACTATAAGATAGATTGACAAGGCTTCGGCTTGTCAATTGGCACCTCCATGTTACAGGGTCTGAAATCTTGGCTCTATAGTTTCCAGTTGTCGGTTTAAAAATGGTAGTTTCAAACTATGTTTACAAGGGCCAAAGGCATGATTTGTAAAATGCCCCCATACTAAGAATATGTCATTAGTTATTGTTGATTTTGGCTATTGTCATAGTCATGGTAGCTAGCAGTAATATGCGTCACAACTATTATCTCCCCTGTAGGTAGTCGTATTAGTTGGTCTTTCTTTGGATGATCAGCTTTGGATTGGTGATTTCACACATAAACATGGAATTAAATTGATTGTTGGTGACACAAGGGGGTTATTTGGGTAAGATTTAACACTCAAGTTTAAATGTGCATTTCTTTGGATTATTTCACTGTGTTGTATTGATCTTTGGTACAGTAAGTGCCTAAACCTTTACCTACAATTGAGTATTTTTTGCTTTTGTATTCAAACATTTGTTCGTTATCTTTCCCCTTACCTAATATATAGTATATTTTATAATAAATAATTTCTAGTTATTTAGAAATTATGCATTGAGGATCCCAGATGTGGCAAAAAGTAAAGGTGGTCTTATCCAGTTACATAGTGCAGGGGATGTGATGCAGCAGAGAATTAAATGCTATTAGCCATGACATGATAATTTAGGATTGCTAGTTCCTTTGTTCACATTTGTGGTTTCCCTTGTGAGTTACCCTTTTTCTGGCAAGAATTATAGTAGGGGTTGTCAGATTGAGTGAGGAGGATGGAATTCAACCATCAACATGCTGAACCAGCTAAACTAACCCTCCCCAATGTTATTCTTCAATACAAAGGGTTACACTACTTTTATCCAACTATTGTGAAGATTGTTGTTTGACTCCCATTTGTCATCAAATGTATCAACTGTGATGTAGGGTAATGTAAATTTACGGTTCTTTATCTATTGCTAGTGATAAGAATTTTATGTCAGATTTAATTGTGATTAAATGCAACAATCCAGAGATTTATGTATAAGTTGTAGGTACATGACAAATTGCTTCTAGATACCAGGCTACATTGTAAAATTTCCCTTCCCCTGCTCCAATAATAAGTATGGGCTTTTATATCTCCCACTTGTTTAATATCGAGACAATCTTGAATAGGGCTTTACCTCTTACAGTTTGATTCCAATTTCATTCCAATTGTATGGAAGTCACCACCATTCCAGCGAGAACCTTGACAATCGCACATGATTTGAAGTCACTTCAAACTGTGAAAACAAAAAAATAAAATACAAACTGTCTATAAAACATTGTCCCTTTCCTTGAAATAAAAATGCAAGGTGTCATTGTCTTCACATTATATGGTTTTACTGGAATTGAATGCTTGGTGTTCAGTTGTCCCATGTACCAAGTTTGCACACCAGACTGGGATTTGGTACTGACCGTTGTGCTGTGATGACAAGGATCAAGTGAGTGTGTTGCAGAACCATTTTGTGAACAAATGTGTTTTTAAGCATTTTCTTGATTTGAGCCATGAATTACTAGGGAGTTATGAATGGAATGACTCCCCAAACTTTTTAAACAGGCCCTTTAAAAATACTTGAAGCATAACCCCATAACTGCTAGTAGCAGTGATATGGAACAACAGGGTAGTTTAAACAACCAGAAAACTTTCAGAAGGTTTGATGAAGTAACTTTGCTCTAGTAACCCTGCCCACCCATGGATAATTTTAAAGTTCCCCTAGTCTTGCCATTTCTGCAAGATAGCAACCACATGGTTTTCATCTCTTTTGCTACCCTTTATTTAAATGGCTATTTTAATCGTCATTCACGAGAAAAGTTTTAAATACCACAATATCATTGACTACAAAGCACATGGCCATTTTGTTATAACTTGGGATTTTAAGTTAAACTTTACTTAACAGCAACTTGTAACACGTGAAGATTTTTGGATCACAAACATTTGTATGTGTTGTAAGTGTGACCCAGGTGATAGTCGATTTGACTCAAAAGGTGGTGATCTTTCTTTGCTTAGATCAAGGTAATTGTCTATCCTTGCCTTTGATGTACCATTCTAAGCCAGCCTTTCAATAAGAGTAGACAAAGTTGACTAATCCATCATAAACAATAACAGGTATAGAAAAGTTATAGAAAAGGGAGTATGGAATCTGATGAACGAGGTTAGTCGTGG
Source organism: Carybdea cf. marsupialis auct. non (Linnaeus, 1758) (assembly GCA_010016065.2). Classification (NCBI taxonomy): domain Eukaryota; kingdom Metazoa; phylum Cnidaria; class Cubozoa; order Carybdeida; family Carybdeidae; genus Carybdea; species Carybdea cf. marsupialis auct. non (Linnaeus, 1758). The sequence continues at coordinate 18,608 of JAAAKL020003861.1, read as the reverse complement.
AAACAATTTTCCTAAATCCATGCAGTTTTTAGTTCAATAATGGTACAATGGCAGGCACTGATTGTAATACTTATCACTGTTATTGCACTTATAATTGATCTAATTTTGAAGTTTTTAATTTTACATTTAAAGGCAATTATTTTGTGACTTCGGAGAGAACTTTTCAGTGAATGACGTTAATGGGGAACAGCCAGGTAGCCACATGCTGGCATCAGTTACAAGGGTGAGTTCATTATCACTGTTCTCATATATTGTGTGTGCTGCCATCTTCTAATTGGGGTTGGTAACCAATTTGCTACTGAGGTGCAGTATGTAAACTTAAGGATCTATCTGGCCTAAAACAGAGGTATCAAACTTGCGAGATTGCATATTTGCCAACCAGAGGAAGTCCAAGCCTACAGATTGTTATAGTAGAGCAAAAAATGATAATTCTCAAATGTAAAATAAGCAATTTATAATATAGTTAAGTGACACAGAAAACCATAAAAATTCCAGACCAAACCAGAGCTTTGTAGAAAAATATTTGCATCTTCGCAGAAAGAATTTTTGTTTCACTTTCTCTGAATTATCTGTTTAAATCTGAGTGACAACTGGACCTGGAAATCAGGGAATTTAATTTCGCTCTAGGAAAATTCTCCTGGAATTTGCAGAATTTGTATAGGTTGCATTACTTGCATTATTTTTATCAAGTCTATTCTTGCCATCTACCTTGTTTAGGGAACTGCTTGTTTATAATCTTGGATTTTCACGCAAAATCCTCTTGGAAATTATCTCAGAAATCCATGCCAAACTACTGGCAACACTGTTGAGCATCTTTTACACCTAGAAATTAATGTATATTCAAAAGTTCTACGTTACTAGGAAATTGTTCTGATAGGTTAGAATAGTGGTTTACAAATTAATATTAACACGTTGATATGGTGTTTTCATCCTTTATTCCAAAGCTGGTTTTTGTTTGCAAGTAGGTGTTTGAGGATAATTTTGAATTTATTTTTATCAGCTCGGAGAACCTCAACCATTTCCTGGACTAGAGCCCAAAGCTTTATGTGCTTTGATGTGTGTTAAAACTATAACTCCGAAAGTTAATATTTTAAGGTTGAATATTTGAATTTAGGTTGCACTCTTTGAAAGCATAATGTGTGGGAAATTTTATGTAAGAAACAATTGTGGCAAGATGTGATTCCAACGTGGCGAAGGGGTTGTTTTTGATGATTGTTGCAGTCAAAGAATCATGGGAAGAACCAGAGAAGAACATGATCTGATCAAGTACATTTAGTATGGACATGTTAAGAACATTTTGGGCATATTGTACAACATGCCTTGCAAACATGTTAGTGTACATAAGAATTGTGACATTTCCAAATCTACTCTATCTACAAGTTACTGTACTTCTGACTTTTTGGTCTAATTCATGTTGATATCAGAGACTGTTAAGATCAAAATGGAGAATTTAAAGATTGTATTTTGGTTATTTTACTCTTATCTTGGTTCTTCATCTACACCCTTCAATAACTTTGAAGATGCAACTCTACGCCAAGTTTGAAGATCAATTCCTCTGACCATCGTTGTACCTTGTATGTTGACATAATCTTCGGGGGGCAGAGGGTACATGCTATCCTCCAATACGTTGGGCTTTCTTTCTTTCCTTAGTTTTTGGCTGGTTACTGTTCAAGTGAAAATAGATTTGCACTGAACCATTTTTCTGTCAGCCCACTCCCTTCCCCTCAATACTTTTTTTATTGTGCTAAATCAATTTTTATTATAATATGCACTCCCATTGCTGGTCATTTATGCCTTTATAGATTACAGTTCAAGTGTTTTCTCAACATTGATTGAAGGTGGACTTGTGTCTTGAAAACTTAATTTCTGAAAAACAATCTTGTACCAAATGCTACGTAGTTACTGTATCCAGTCCTTCAACAGCACCCTCCCTCCTACCTTCTTTTCATCTCATCTTCCTTTCTACTTGTTCATGCCCCCTCCCCTATTTTTCGTACTCTGTAGCGACCTTGGTCTCCTAGTTTCGAGATGCACCACCCCCACCCTATTCAATTGCTTCCACGTTCATGCTTAGTAGTCAGTCTTGACTCAGTCCAATTTACTTGGAATATGATATGATGAATTGTACATGGTTTGCAACTGTTATTTCAAGAGAGGAACGTGGGAGGTGATTTTTTAGTTAAATAACACAAAGTCTTTACTATTTTGTTAAGCTGAGATGTTTTAAAACCCCAGTATTCAATTATTGAAAACAGCAATTTGCATGCACTATTGTAAGCAGTGCTGTATCAAATAAGTTCCATTTAATATTGTATCTGAAATTTTTGTTTTCTCCTTTTGGTTTTCTTAGGATAAGGAGGGTGTTGTAACATGTCTGGAAGAATCAAGACATGGGTTTGAAGACGGAGACTATGTGACTTTCTCAGAGATTCAGGTAAACAAGCAAAATGATGTTGCGATGATTTTACTGATGGTTGGTAAACAAGGGTTGCGATGTTTAATTTTTATCCATACATGAAATCGATGTGGATTGAGTTCAATCTTCTGTTGTAACAAAAATAACAATTTGTTGTGGTTTTACACGCGAATTCTGCTCAATTCTTTTAGCAGTGGAAAGCCCATGAAAAATTACACTATGAACGAAAGTTGGAATACCTCACTCAGAGATTGAAAGATTTCACTGTTAAAATGTGCTTCGTTTTACGACAATTTTGGTAGGGTTTCTGTTCTTTTTACTCATTACTGCTTTCTGTCTATTCCGTTGTTGTCTGTTGTTTACTCCCAGCCCTACCCCTACCTGCTACACTCTCACCTATTCAACTGGCTGCCCAACTCCCTAGTGCCACCACCTACTCCCTAGTGCCACCACCTACTCCCTAGTGCCACCACCTACTCTCTAGTGCCACCACCTCTTCCCTAGTGCCGACACCTACTCCCTAGTGCCACCACCTACTCCCTAGTGCCACCACCTACTCCCTAGTGCCACCACCTACTCCCTAGTGCCATACTAGCTGACCGTAACGTTTTATAAGAATAGTCAGTCGAAGCGTTCAGGTTTTGGCGGAATTTGATGGTTTATTCTTTTGCCATATCCCAAATTTCTTAGTCCAAAATAAATTACTTACATTCCTTTTAATTTATATAAAGTAGTTAATAAACAAAAACCATTCTAGTTTTCTTTGCAGTATTACTGTGTAAGGTTTAACTCAAAATGGCAACTAGACCTTTCATAGTTACACATTTGCTTGTCTTTCTGTAGATCTGAGGATTTTTTATTATCATACTACCGAGGTATTAAAAGCAAAAATCGTTCAGTTTAAATTTCAGAACATATAAGGGCAGGTTAGCAACTGTTTGCTAGAGAGGTACCAAAGGCCTGTACCCGCGAGTAGTAGAATATGTTCAAGATCCCTGCCAACTGTTACTCCTTTCAACTTAAACAGAGTAAACAGATTCTACTTTTTTTATTTTAGGGAATGACTGAACTAAATGGTTGTCAGCCGGTGAAGATAAAAGTTCTAGGTTGGTTTCAAATTGTTAACCCTTTGTTACTAACGAGGATTGTTGTCTCAGGGGGTACTATTCTTGGACTCTTAATTCACTTACATTTTGTGCTCATTGAGACAGAGCTGTACGTTATATAAGATATTGTCTCTATTACCCCCAGAAAAAATGTTTGTACCAAAGGAGTCCTGTTGAATCTCTTGCAGTGTTTGACATAGGTGTTTTCTCACAACCCTCGCAAGGTATCAAAATAGGCGGAATAACGGGTCTTACATAAACACTGTTTGAAATTAGAACCCCAGAACTCTTGTCAAGAGCTGAATAAAATTCTGAATGTTTGATAAAGGCATGGGCAATCCCAAACTTTCCCGATGGGTTGAGCTAATCCCAACCCTAGGCCTGTCGTAGTTAGGCATTGGGTACAAGAAGGAGTTCTATTTGTTATCAGCTGGACAACCTTGGCTATATTTGCCAGTCCTGTGTCCTTTTTTGTAAAATTTGCCTCTCGCAAAAGTCTTCACTAGACAATTTTTCCTAAATAGATGCCGCAGTGTTAAATTTACTTCATTTCCATTTGCACATTGATATACATATATTTGTTCAATCATGTAGATCGTTAGGTCGTGTTATTTATAGTAGGGTGTTATTGATGATTGAGCTATGATTTCTCTTACACAGGCCCTTATACATTCAGCATTAATGATACATCATCATTTACGGAGTACATTAGAGGAGGTGTGGTAACACAAGTGAAGATGCCCAAACATCTTTCTTTCGTAAGTACACATGATACAATGTTATACAGCAAGATTTATTTAGTATCATTTTAATACTTAAATTGATGAGGATGAAGGTGATGATGATTATGATGATGAGGAGGATGGTGATGATGATTATTATTATTATTATTATTTCGATGATCATGATGATGATAGAGGATGATGATGATGTTGGTGATGAGGATGATGATGGATGATGATGGATGATGATGGATGATGATGGAGGATGGTGATGTTGATTGTGAATTATGATGATGATGACGATGATGATGATGGATGATGATTATGATGATGAGGATGATGATGAGGATGATGATGGTCATGAGGATGGTGATGGTCATGAGGATGGTGATGATGATGATGGTGGTGGTGATGGTGGTGATGGTGGTGATGGTGGTGATGACGATGATGACGATGAGGAGGAGGAGAAGGAGCAGTGGGAGGAGGAGGGTGCTGATGAGAAGCATGAGGAGGAAGATGAGGATGATGGTAAAGAAGATTCCCCTATCGTGACTCCAGGATTGATATAAGAACTGAAGTAGCCTTTTGCAATGAAAGTAAATTCTGTTCAATTATTAGTGTTATAATTTAATGCCCTGCTCCTGTCAAACTTAAACAAAACCAGAAGATTAGAACTCTCCGAGATAATGGGTGGACACGACCACTTTCGTGGTCAAAAAGGTATCACCCGCGTTACCTTCATTAAAGCATGTAAAACACGTTTCTGGCTGTAAACTGTAGACTGGTGTGGCCATGTCAGCAGTACTATTTTTCAGCATTATTTTTGAGAGTTATCGTGAGACGTTGTTCAATAAATTTTTGATGATGTATGATTGCCATGTGAAGAAATGCCAAAAGTATATATAATTTCGATTGCAATCTTGAAAATATTGACAAATGAACATGTTTGATGGTTGATTGTGGTCAACCATTGCTGGCAGGTGCTAGGTAATATGAAATGGATTTTTTCTTTGGATCCCACAGTGAACCTATAAGGGCCTTATTCTGTTTGGGTCATTGCTTGGAAGCTCATTGTTAAATGTATAACGTCCTTGAACGTGCGTTTTTGTTATTGAAATAATTTTCCCCATGAATTAGGAATATGATCTTACGTTTTCAGAAAAATATCAAAATCTCGTCTGAAGAAGGGTTTTGAACATCTTACTTACAATAGGACACATGTTGGAGATCAGGGGAGAGTGGATTTTTATATCATATTTTATATGGATTGGTGTAATGGTGAATGTGATAGAGAGGTGAAGAAGAGGATGTAGGCTGCGTACAGTAGAGTAATAGAGTATCACGTGTAAGATGTGACAAGAAGATAGCTTCAAATGTAAAGGGAAAGATTTATAAGACGGTGGTAAGATCAGTAATATTGTTTGGATTGGAGATGCTTGGACGGACCAAATGCCGGAATCAGAATTGGAAGTGGCTGAATTGAAGATGTTAAGGTTTTCCCTGGGAGTGACCAGAATAGATAAGATCAAAATATCAGTGGTCCAGTACTTGGTAGAGCGATTGGAGGGCAAGTAAGAGAATCAAGGCTGCGATGGTTCAGCACCTACAGAGAAGAGGGGAGGAACATATAGGGAAGGGAGTATTAAGAATGGAACCCCTAGGGAGGAGAAGGAGAGGAAAGCCGAAGAGAAGTTTTTCGATGCTGTTAAGGAAGATATGGTTGTTACTGGTGTGGAGATGGAGGACGTCAACGACCGAACAAAGCGGAAAAGGATGATCCGCTGTAGCGACCCCATAAAAGGAATAAGCCAAGAGACGAAGAAGATTTGATATGGGTTGGCTTCGAAAGTTAATGATTAGGGAATGCGGTTTGAAGAAAGGAGAAATGTTCGATGTTGCATTTGGGAGAGAAAAAATGTTAGCTCTTGGGTCAATACAAAGCTTCTACTAGAAAGTATACAAAATTAACCCTTGATATTATTTTGAGGAATGAAAGGCCATGCTAGGATGGAAAATTCAAGAAATTGGAAGTAGCTTGTGAGTCAGGGAAATCGAAAAGTAATCATGAGAATAGAAACACTTGAGAACGATTGTTGACGTGTTGATATTTGGATTAATTGCCTAGGCACAGTTTCTTTTCCTATTTCAAATGCGTCGAGTAAACGGATCATTTCATTGACTAAATACTGCGTATTTCTTTGCAATTGATATGACGTTGTAAGAAGATAAAATGCAATGTGCAAGTATGATAAGGATAGGAAGGGATAAACTCATTCTTTGCTTTGATTTGGAGCATGTTGTTAAGACCAGTTTATCACCAATGGCACCAGTCAGCCCCCATGCAAGATTACTCGCTTGGACGTCACAGAATTTGACGAGTATGGGGTGTCATCGCATCTAGAGATTAGCTTAAAGCAATTTTGTATTCTCCCATTAAAAACGCTTTAGCAATATTTGTTTTTGCCAAATTTTAGAAATCACTGCGGGAGTCATTGGAAGCGCCAGAGTTCTTCATTACGGATTTCGCCAAATTTGACAGACCAGGACAATTACATATAGCATATCAGGTGGGTGGCATTTTGAAACATTGGTCTTCACTGGTTTTAGTTTCTGGTAGAGTTGCATTGCTGCTTATGTGTACGGCCCTATGTCTGTTGATTTAGCTTTTTGCTTGAATGTTATTCTTTATTGATGTCTCTTGGGTGGACAACTCGGCCAAAGACATCAAAGCAAGAAAAACTGAAGCCTGTACAGCAACACGCAGACTGGACAACAATTAGGAAATACAAACTTCCTTGTAAGCTGAAGATGAACTTCTTTCGAGCTACAGTTGAAAGTATTCTTCTCTACGGCCCCGAAACTTGAAAAAAATGAACATGGTCCAGTCCAGTGGAAGCCTTAGCATAGCCAAAAGAACCCTTGAAGACTGGGACTGCCTTCGCCACCCTCCTGCCAGAAGACAGTGGACTCAACTCCGCAGTATTAGGTAAAGCGATGAGCAACAGAGAGCACTGGCGAAGTGTTGTGGTGGGTTCGGGTGCGCCCGACTAATGGCGATGATGATGATGTATTGATTCAAGTTATCTGTTTACTAATGATACCTCCTTGTATTTCTTCAGGCATTGCATGCATTTAAGAAGAAGTACGGGAAGCTTCCCCAACCAAGATCTGAGGTATGTATAACATAAAGTAACGACTACTATATGTCAAGTATAGGACAATTAGCTTGATGATGATCATTGTTCTGAACTGCTTATGTCTCCGTAACCATTCGATTCCCAGAATAACTTAGCGAATTGCAGTGAAAGCGATTGCAAGACTGAACCTCTTTCAGGTGGAGTGACAAGACATTGCCTTCCAAATTTGATGAAGTTAACTTGATGCCTTTTAAGAGTCTTCGCCTTTATTTCTGCGTTGGATTAGATGTCCCTGTTACTATGGAAAGCAGCAAGCATTAGATTGATCTCCTCTTGGCTGCTTAAACGTCTACACAACGGTCCAGCCAGTGTTTCAACACTGATTTCTAGAAAGATCGGAATCCAGGTTTTAGATCGGTAGCGTCAATACTGATACCATTTAATGTATATCCCCCTCCATGGAGTAATGAGGGGCACCACTCCTGTTCTCATACCCCTCTCGTAAATGTAGTAGTCTATGAACTTCTAGCCACTTTCTCATTGTTATTACTTATTTCCTGCGATGACCTTGCTTTAATGTTCGGATGGTTGATAACCTGGCCCCAGATTCTTCTAACTTTGATGAACTTCCGTTGGTTTCCTCTTTAAAGGGCGATGCAAGTAAATTCATGGAACTCGTGAAAGAAATCAATACGAAAACAGCTGCGAAGGTAAGTCAATTAAACCGGTTGCCTTTTAGTAGGTTATCTGAATCATGGTAGTTAAAGAAATAGCAGCTCCAGTTCTCATTGAATTTGCATTTGTGTTACATGATACGTCGATTGATACGCTGTATGGTTATCCGTGAATAAATCACAAGCCCAAAGACGTCCCCTCGAGTAACAAAGGTTTCTGATGGAAATGAGCCGCTCTCCCCTGAATATCTCACAATGAGGGCCAAATCCTACTTTAGTAAATGTTATAATAATCACGATCATACCGTCAAGGAAGCCTACGCGGTGCCTAAGATTCCCGTAATTCGTTTAGCAACCGCAGAGTCTGACTGATTGACTAACTGACTCACTCATTAACTCGCTCACTGACCCACTCCCTGACTCACTCACAGACTAACTTACAAACACACTCACAAACTCATTCACCAACTCACTTACCAACTCACTCACTGACTCATTCTGTGGCCTATCAATGCATCGACTGGCTGTTTCTAATAGTTATTGACGTAGAGTAACTGATTCACAGATTAACTCAATAACTGACGGAAAACAGGTAGGCCGTTGACAGGCAGTTAAAGGCAGACAGGCCAATTGCTTAGCGTTTTTCTTATTCGTATCCTAAAGTAGATTCCGTTTGAACAAACAGTTGTTCATTTTTATTTCCGATGGAATGTACTCTAAACAGGGGCTATACACAAAATATGTTGCATAAATAAACATACTTATCTTTTTGTAGGTTGAGGAATTTGATAATGATTTCATGAAGGAATTCTCTTATCAAGCGAGCGGAGATGTATGTCCAGTTCAGGCTGTCATGGGAGGTATGGCTGCGCAAGAGGTCTTAAAGGTAAGAAAAGATAGTGTGATTTTAGATACTGTGTGTTATATGATGAGACAATCTGATGCTTAACTGTATGTTAACTGAACGTGAAGACATAGTATGAAATTCCTCATGTAAACATCCCCGAATATTGTAGCCGTTCATGGCCCCCCACTGATCTCTAAAAAAGACCGGATGGAGCTTCCCATTGTTTCCAACTACGAAAAAGTATAGTCATGAGTACTGGCCCCCAGTAGTTAAAATAGCGCGGGAAAGTCCGCCATGTTGCGAAACATTGTTTACAAGCTTTGTGTGATGGGGACTGAAATGGCGTCCAACGACTGACCTCACTTTCAGACGGAAGATGCTCGATCCAGTGTTTTTTAGAGATCAGTGTAGCCCCCTGTTTCGACCATAACCTTGTCAGGAGTGGACCCGGGTCTTACCGTGCGGTTGCTACCTTTCGAAGATCAAAGACGGGACTTTTTTTTACTCTAGTATATAACTCATATGTTCTCATCCGACTAAGTGTATACAGATGGTCAATCATGCTTCTGCCTCGTTTACAGTACGTGTTAGCAATAACACCTAATAAAAGAGGGACGTCGCCAATAGAAAAAGATATTGAGACAATATGAGTAGCGAGTCCATTAGAGAGACTCATTTGTATTTTTGTAGTCATTTTTCTCACTCCCTATGACCCAGATGTCGTAAACATTCTCATAGTATTATATAATCAGCCGAATATGATAAACTAAGGCTTTACACGCGGGGTATTACATAATATAATTTACATTTTGATTGTATGAGAATCACCGCTGTTCTCATAGGAGTCGTAAAGGTGTATTATCCGCATTCTCTAGAAGGTAATTTGATGAGGCATTTAGGGGCATCTTTTAGCACTAAAAGTAATAAAGGATAAAGCATATTCACCAAATCGTTGACAAGAAATCTCATACGCACACCTGGTGAATTACCTTTCTGTTACTCCTATCGTTTCTGTGTCGAGTGACTGTTGATTAACAAGAGTTTAACGTTCGGCCGTGTGGTCTTAGAGCGTAATTCGGTGTCTATCCCAGCATTGGGACCCTTTAAGAGCTTCTTGTCACTACAGTCGTAAGACCCACTTTCCCATAAATGAAATGGGAGTGACGAAAACCATAGGCTGCTCAGACGTCGGAGTCATTAGGAGAAGTAATCGCCAATTACCAAGGGAGTTGCAAGCCTCTCTATTGTGTGGAACCAACTTGGGAGCTTTACTATTTTGACATCCGTTAGAAACTTACCCGCTTTTCGAAAGGATAAAATCATTCCTTGCTTCCTTTAAAAGACTTGAGATGTGGATGATGAGAGTTTTTAGTAGCTTTTCAACATTTCAAAAACTACTTCTCTTGATGGTTTCTTATCATACAGTTATGCAAATGTTCTTTAACAAGAACTGCATGGTACTGATTCTTTTGAGGAGTGGACTGTAGAAGTTTCATGTTTGTGTGAGTTTGGTACCAGTAGATTTTGATATATTTTTTTTCTTTGAGACTTGCGTCCTTTTCCCCTTGGGACTGCGTGTTTCTATCAACGGGAAACCTATGTTTCATTTTTTAAAATTTTGAAGTCGGGATTTCTTTGTGACATTAATTTTACAAATACAAAACGTGTAAGAAATCCAGTTGAGCGGATGTAGATATATGCTTTGTTCATTTTGACCCATTTGCAAACGTCCATGAGTTCTCACCATTGTCGGATTCAGTGATTACTTATCTTTTAACCGAACACCTTTCTAGATATACCTTTAAGTACGTTTCATCTTTCATGATCAATCTTGTTTGAAAGAATACATTCTATGGAAGCAAGGTTCACTTTCGGATCAACAGTTCCATCAGAATCTGCTGTGCCTTATCAGACCGTATGTTACCTGATACAGAGTTAGATAACTATTGAAGTAGGATCTTATCGCCAAGCTCAGTGATGAGATCAGTTTAAATTATTGATTAGTGGATTATATATGCACTAGAGAATAATTTTGAGGGCAGCAGGTATAGGTGCAAAATGTTGTAAATATTGTTAGGGTGTGAGAGATAAGGACTTCGTTACGTCACCAAAATGCTTGTAGTTTAAAAATGTTTAAAAATGATAGAGGAAGTTCAATATGTAACGATATATATGTATCAAGATTCTTCCCTGTAAGCCATGTTATCACGACTTGCTGTTATGCCGGCTGTACAATGGTCTGTCAATGGCAATATTTCTTGCTTCTCTAGTGACTATAAAGCCCCTATCCGCCACTAGTATACATTTGGTGATATGTAATTCTGGAAACCAGCCTCATTGCACCACGTGACTTGTGACCATGGAACCATCAACATTTGACCATCCAACCAACCAATCAAGTTCATTTCAAGTTATAGAGATTGGTTAAAAGTTTGAAAGATACTATTTCCAGTCTATTTCAAAGATATCATTTTCAAATTTGTCTTGCGCATCTCTTAAACATATAATCAATAACGGTTTTAGAGGGCACGGGGTCATAGGCCTAATGATGTATAAGGGACCCTGTTCCATCATATATCGTCACTGCTGTTCAAGCAAAATTGTGCAGTAGAGGATATTAAGGAGTTGGATTCCGCGCAGTATGTTTATTTTCATGTTTCCCATTCGCGGGGCCATGGCCCTTGGCCCGGTTGACCACCCAATGAAACCATTACTGAGCATATGAACACTTAGATAATGTTAAATTATTAGATTCTACCTAGGCAAGCAAGTGCTTGTGAAAGCGGCAGGGATGATCATAAATTGTTCCAAATATGGCCAGGGTGTGACATATCACCGACATGTTTTGAGTTCGTTTAGATTACAAACAGGATGTGTATATCATAAAGATATGTTTGCACACCTGTAAAGTTGTTGATGACTGAAATGACATCTTTGATGACTTGAATCCCAAAGGAAAACAGCTGGGTATATTGTGTATAGAAAGAATCAGTGATTATGTCCTCGTTAACAGTTTCTTCATTTGAATCAGATTTTGTTATATAGCATCAGGTATTTTCATGTGTGAGCTAGAGTGGCCTACGTCTGTGCATTTGTGGTTTTTATCCCTAGGTGTTTTAACTTGTTCTGTAACATATCTACAAGCTCATGTTGTGTCATGTCGGATAGCGACACTTTTTGCCCTGAATAGGGTTTGGTTACCATCTCAAACACATAAAATGTAAGCCAACCAAGTGTCCTGATGTTCATAAATACACATATGAGAAGGACAGTATGCTCATGTTGTAAAAAGACAGAAGAGAAAGCTCCGTAAAATTTTGAAGAACCAAGTCAAAGGGGCCTTGACAAAAGACTAACGAGTTAAATTCAATTAAATAGCAGTCTCTATGTTTCCGTACTGCCACATATTGTCCAGGTATCCGCTTTAGAAACTAGCTACTGCGATAGCATCCTTTGGTTTTATAATTTAAAGTATTACAACATGTGATATGGTTATGATTGTCTATTCCTCGTAGGCTTGCAGTGGAAAGTTTCATCCAATTGTTCAGTGGATGTACTTTGATAGTTTAGAATCACTAGGAGTTGATAAAGCTTCCCTTACACCTGAAAGCTGTAAGCCAGTAGGAGATCGTTACGATGGACAAAGAGTAGTTTTCGGCCAAGACTTTGTTAAGAAGTTACTTCGTAGTAAATTTTTCGTGGTAAGTTACTTTTACTGTAACGTACAGGTTACATAATGTGAGTTTATTTACAGCAGTACTATTTTTACAAGAAGATGCAGTAAAATTGGGAGTAATCGGTTTTCCTACATTTTTATTTACGTAGTAGTGACAGAGATGTTTTTTAGCATGATTAAGGGTTCGCCAAGTCTACTTGTTCACCTGTAAGTTTGTAAGACTTTCTGGATGGCAACCTGTATCATCAGCAATTTGCAGGATATGTTTAAGAACCATTTTTCTTCTTTTCACCTTAGCTATCTCCATGCCTGCCGGTAAAGAGTATTATTTACCTCTTCCCACACCTATACCACAGATTATTTTATGCATAAAAATCTTTGTTTTCGTAGTTTGTCAAAAGGGATATCAAATGGCCCTTGATTTATCTATGTGATGTTTACTGTTTCGGACTATGAAATATGCAAATTTCCCTACCCCAGTCCTTATATATTGTTACGTTTGAAAAAGAGCAAATTGAAGACTTATATGTCAGACTTCTCTACTCGTAAGCGGAGAGGTCTATAAAAAATAATACCAGGAATGGTCACCCCTTTCATGCGGCAAAGTGTCTTGTGTGGTTCCATTTTCACCGAAATTTAGTAAAAACTTAACTTCTATTTTTCCAGGATTGTAGAGCAGCAAAAATCATTGCCCGAATCTACGGAAGCTGCCCAATGACATTTGTACTCTTGATAATTACAAAACGTCTGTAATTGCAATATATCGCTCGTGTAATCACGTCACGAAACATAATAACCGTCAGTTGTTACTTGAACGTATAATACTTACGGGGGAATAAGAATGCTTAAGTAGGTATTTTAAATATTGATGCAGAGATTCAGTTATGGTGCAGACCCCCACCCCCCATATCCTATCCTAACCAATCCTCTGACTGGAATGCTGGTTTTGCCAAGATTAGCTCACAATGGCCGTTCCCATTAGCCACTGCAATGACTGCCCTTCCTTCTCCTGGGAATATTACACGGAAGGCCTTACTCATAATTCTCCGTACTGAAACATTTACGGATACATTAACTCCAAGCGTTTTTCAACTCACCGTAAGTAGCAACTATAAACCCAGAATCAGGTTATAATAGGACCTTCCTCTCTATGTTATGGAGGATGAGGTGTTAAATGTTTTATCGTTTCAAGCGACTGCAGGTCTTTAATTTAATTATCATAACTTTGTCGACATGAATACGTGTTTGGTTAGTTGTACAAGAAAATTTTTCATTTGACATTTTACTTCGGATTTTGTAACTTATTGATTGTCTCTCTGATAAATTATATAAACTATATGTATAATTTGTAATTCTCTTCCTCAATTGCTACTCTTGCTGGCCTTCACTTACAACTTTTGTAGGCATGACCTACTTCTTCTATAGACCATTCTTTTTTTTCGTCATGCTCGCTATAGCTACAGATATTCACACGTTTTTACAATGTTTTTCTACCTCAGGTTGGTGCTGGTGCCATAGGTTGTGAACTGTTAAAAAATTTTGCAATGATAGGTTTAGGCTGCAGTCCAGAAGGCCGTGTATTTGTAACAGATATGGACATTATTGAAAAATCAAATTTAAATCGACAGTTCCTGTTTAGACCAGCTGATGTGCAGGTAATGTTAACCTTCATTGTTAATAAACTTAGTTTTCAAATGTAAACATTAGGCCGTGGGTATGCATTAACAGATGTAAGACTCAGTGGGATGTGTGTTACTGCTAACAGGCTCAGAACGCAGCATTTGCGTGACAGGAGGGTTAGATAGCTTTGTCAGGTATTGAATTCGTATTTATAGGTTATTTGTTGCCGTTTTTTTACCTTTAAAGCCAGTTCCAGCCACACCTTAACTTAAGACGATTTTAAATTTAGTTATCCGTTCGTTTTGCCCCTGCCTCATATGTGTCATCCCCACAAAAGTATACTTTCCTCTTCTTTTGTTTTACTATTTTTCTGAAATGGAAATGTATTTCTTTGTCGTGGAAATCAACGGAAAATTCAGATAAAAGAAATAAATGGGGCCATCTTTTGGCAATATATAACCGTGGTACTTTGCAAGGCCTTTTTGTCCAGGCGGAGTAAAGATTTGGCAACACGACAGAAGCTAGACAATTTTATATCACAAGTGAATGCGAAATTCCAGGTCTTACTCGGAAGGATATCAGTTCTTGTGTTAACACGGTAAAACTATTTAATTTTTGTAATTGCTTTTTACGTTTTGATTTTTCTAATTTTTGGCAAAATTGTTTAAAAAAGCCTCCTCAATTTTCATTGTTAAAGCCCGTGTAATTTGTAGCGCCTTGAGCACCTAATACATTTTAGGATCAATGATTTATCTAAATGATTTTTTTGACAGAAAATGAAATCGGAAACAGCCGCGAGAGCTGTTAAAGTCATGAACCCAACAGCAAACATTGTAGCACACCAAAATCGAGTTGGACCAGAAACAGAGAACGTGTACAATGATGATTTCTTCGAAGCTTTAGATGGGGTAGCCAATGCTTTGGATAATGTCGATGCAAGTGAGTATCAGAACCCTTGTGCTCGCTTATTGTGTTGCCTTAAGTGTTTTGAGAGGCAAGTGTGCGTCTTTGAGCTTGATCTTTCTACATTGTGTGACAAGTGAAATCATACAGGAGGAGTTAGTTTGTGTTACTTATGATTTTGTCACTTGTATGTTGTTTGACGTTTCGCCAGTCTGTAGAGGTTTTACCAAACACAAGCCGCCTCTCGATTATTAAATTACTGTTTTTCAACACACTTACCTGTAATAAATTACTCTTTTCGGTGGCCAGTAATTTTGATTTATGGTATTTTCTATGCCAAACAGATAAATAAAACCCAAGTACCACTACGTCATTTAATTTTTCTAATTGGAAGGCTCCTTTGGCAATTTTTCTAATTGGAAAAACTTTTCTTTTTCAATTCACGTCATCCGGTGCGCAACCGTATCTAACTGGTCAATGTATTTCATTTTTTTCAAACAAGGGATGTACATGGATCGAAGATGTGTTTACTACGCCAAACCACTACTGGAATCAGGTACTTTAGGTACAAAGGGTAACACTCAGGTAAGCTCATCAGTAGTTTCTTTCATTCATTCCCTCATCAATTCATTATTCTTCATTAAACTCACATATACCCACCGAATTCCGACGATTGTACACTCTTCTTTTTTTCGTTTTTCCATACCCTCGTCGTTCTTGCTCTCTATTTTCTGGCAATCGCGTCTTCTACGCGACTCATTTGGTTCCAGTTGCCGTCCAAAATACCTAAGAGCCGTTGACAGAAAAGTTGGGAAATATTTTTAATTAACCATTTTAACTGTCACCATTATTCGACGCTGTGCACTCCCCTCTGAAAGGGGCTAGAGCGATTCTAATTGACATGAAACTCCTACCGCAGCTTATAGCACTTTGAGACCGGACACCCATACTGACATCACCATTTGCCCTTCGGGATTTTGAACGCTGAACATCTGGACCTGAAGGCAAGGAAAGAATGTACTACACCACGGTTCCAAATGACTCCGAACTAGTATCTTTTATGTGTCTTTTGGATAAGTAACTATATGAATAAACATACAACTGTACGAAATGTAAAGTGATGTTGCTACTTTGTATGATTTCCCACGACAAGATGGACGTCTCGAACCATCATATTATAATTAAAAGAAGTTCTTATTTTTATGTATATCGTTGTAATATCTCTCTGTATATTATTTATCGTAAAAAAACCAAATTACTAAACCATAGGGAAGGAAATTAAATGCCCAGGCCAAAGAGGAAGGGTTGTATGGACACTGCTTTTGGAAATCTTCTATATTTGTCGATTCATATTGTATTTCGGTTAAAAAAGATATTTGGCTACAAATCTATTTTAGCACCACTTACCATAACGAAAAATTTGCCGTAAATGTTCGTTTTGGCTGCATAGATATAGCACCACATTTACCGATTTAAGGGATAATATCACTTCACAACACTTCTCTTGGTGTTTGGTTGATATTTTTGCTGAGGTAATTGGTCTTCGTATGCTACAAAGTAACACACCTCATTAACATGCGAGTTTATATGTAGGGGTTTCATGCTTTTAAAATCTGTACCTTGGTGTTTTTGAAAGTGTTAAGAAGCTCATAAGAAACTTTTGAATCCAAGGTTATTTCGATATGACGGATTATGTGTTTAAATATTTAGTGTATCGTATAAGCATTGACGTAACAAGGGGCTGGTGACCGGTTTATAGTGTTGCCCTAATTGCCATAATGTGGATGTTAGTCAGTGTATGTCATGAAAGTGCATGCACGTAGATAATTCCCCCCCCCCCCCCTCTCCCACGCCTGAGGGAGTTCTTGCTTCTTTGGTCCCGCATATGAAGACCGAGTGACTCCTATGCCCATAAGTAATCGCTGTTGTTACACAGTTTACAACATGTAAACTACCAAACGTTTAAATTTAGAACGTCGTTTGAAATCTGTTACCGTAAATGATACCGTATTATGGCCTGCGTTTCGCATTCTATCAAATACTAATTCGCTTTTACGCCTTTTTTATTGCGTAGGTTGTACTTCCTCATATTACTGAAAGTTACAGTTCCTCACAAGATCCACCGGAGAAGTCAATTCCAATCTGTACATTGAAAAATTTTCCCAACGCTATCGAGCATACGTTACAGGTATGATTGGTCTTAATCTTTGGATATACGAATATTGATTACAACTAGGGCTGTTGTATTTTTATATTGATCTCCTTTTTTCTTATTTTCATGTCGACTTGAAGCTGAATTATGATTTTTCTTAAATAAGACATTTGCTTGACCCAACCCGATTTGTCTGATTGCTCTCCCCACACTCACCGCGTACCCTCGTTCCTATGAAAAACAGGGTCACAATGCACCACAGAATACAAATAGAACGAATACATAGCTGATAAAGCTTTCATTCTTATGTGGATTACTATGGCATGGGTGTCACTGCAGCTTTGCTAGTTGACTTATATTTATTAATGGTAAAAATACGAATTGGTATGCTGGAACAGCGCATATGTTTCGGTTTGTCAATTTGATGGCCTGCCCCTGATGTCTGTGTTTTAATTGTTTCAGTGGGCACGAGATTCATTCGAAGGGCTTTTTACGCAGCCGGGAGAGCTAGCCAACCAATATGCCAGGTAAGTGAACAAGACAGTCTTTGAGAATAAACTGTAGTTAAAGCATGGACCGCAAGGACTTATTGAATTCGGCAATTCTATTCTTGCACATTGCGAATACGTTAGAAAGGCTTGTTTTCACTAATCTGCGAAGCACTCGGACTGACTGGTGGCGCGATGTTATTTAGATTGTGCTGGTTGAGGGTTAACTTCACACAATTTGCACGTTTAGCCAAGTGATGTAGATTACACCAAGAATAGAGATTATGCTACTACACCTTTAACTCGGTCTCGTTTTAGATTTAGTTAATAATAAGGTGATTAAGAGACCAGACGAGTCTCGTCACAACTTTTATGAAGCACACAGGGTCACAGACAAATTCCTAGATTTGTAACTGGAGAGTTGGTGTTATCTCTTGTTTAAGGCTCAAATTAATGGTTGCAACATTTGTTTCACCTGTCAACACTGGACAGAAATTTTTTGAATACATTTCAGTTACTCGATCCCAGTAGCACCAACAATTGTAGAGTTTTTATATTTGCAACAATACTTATTATTCTCTCCTAGACTTCAGGTAACAGGTATACCTTTGTAATTTGTACAAGAGGCCCCTGGGGGTGCTTTGGCCAATTATCCGCGCGAGTTTTTAACGGTGACGGCATCTGCCACGTCTGCTTTCCTTTTAGTGAATGTGTTGTTAG
Source organism: Carybdea cf. marsupialis auct. non (Linnaeus, 1758) (assembly GCA_010016065.2). NCBI lineage: Eukaryota > Metazoa > Cnidaria > Cubozoa > Carybdeida > Carybdeidae > Carybdea > Carybdea cf. marsupialis auct. non (Linnaeus, 1758). Next base: position 147 of record JAAAKL020003861.1, on the reverse strand, counting down.
TGGATAATTTTTTTTATTGTATTCACCCTGATCAAGGCCGAAGCCACTTCTAGGAACGGGTTAGTTTTCCTTTCTGGATGACAATCTATTCATGCTTAGTTTTCTTATGCTTACTTTTCATGCTATTTTATGCTTGCTTTTCTTGCT